>BSXT01001820.1:0-15908 GCA_030267785.1 Phytophthora fragariaefolia | reverse complement strand
CTCGGAGGTATTGTTACAGAGAGCTGTGCCTATTTGTTGGTACCATAGCTTTTCAATTGACCTGCGGAGCTCATTTCACAACAGCTTTTCTTCTGCTCACGATGATGTCCCCACCCAAGTGCCCCCGGTCCCGTATCACGCTCACAAACACCCAGTGCTTGCAGATATGCCATCACCGCGAGGAAAACCGTCGATTACGCAGACGGAGCTCTCCGATTGGGCCTATAATGTGTTCAAGCTTCCACGCCGACCCTCGCAAGCCAGATTCTCAAACAAAAGAAGCATCTGGAATCACTTCCAACTGAGCTGCTTGCCACGAAGACCCGCGCCAAATGTGGTTCCCAGAGCTGGATTCTGTGCTGGTAAGCTGTCTCCTGGTGTGACGAAAAAGACCCAAGGCATCAGGTGTGTGTAAGGTCGTGATTCTCAAAATGATAAGTTGTCATAGTTAAGTACCTCTAAGTATCAATATTTGGGCTCCTCATATTAATATTCAGTATTGTTATAGAAGATAGATGTCATCATTTTCATAAAATATGGGCTCCCGATGACTAAAACAAGGGCTCCACATACAAATCCTTGAAAATGATGACATCTATTGTCTATACTGAATATTAATATGAGGAGCCCAAATATTGATACTTAGAGGTACTTAACTATGACAACTTATCATTTTGAGAATCACGACCTTACACACACCTGATGCCTTGGGTCTTTTTCGTCACACCAGGAGACAGCTTACCAGCACAGAATCCAGCTCTGGGAACCACATTTGGCGCGGGTCTTCGTGGCAAGCAGCTCAGTTGGAAGTGATTCCAGATGCTTCTTTTGTTTGAGAATCTGGCTTGCGAGGGTCGGCGTGGAAGCTTGAACACATTATAGGCCCAATCGGAGAGCTCCGTCTGCGTAATCGACGGTTTTCCTCGCGGTGATGGCATATCTGCAAGCACTGGGTGTTTGTGAGCGTGATACGGGACTGGGGGCACTTGGGTGGGGACATCATCGTGAGCAGAAGAAAAGCTGTTGTGAAATGAGCTCCGCAGGTCAATTGAAAAGCTATGGTACCAACAAATAGGCACAGCTCTCTGTAACAATACCTCCGAGTAACAATAAAAAGTGGGTTCCCGACGCTATTGATCTCGAGAGGTATATCTGTATCTGCAGCCCTTGTTTCGGTCATCGGGAGCCCCACATTTTATCAGTGTTAGGGATGTACTACATGTACTAGTAGTATTACTGATTGGGATATCGATCTCGAGAGGTATGTAGGTATTTGCATGCACTGGAGATTTGACACGCTTAGGGCTTGTTGCTCTGGATGTGGGTCGGGGAGGGAGACTCGGGGTGGCCAGTTTTGAGGTTGGTAGGTACGTTGGCAACGAACTTTTGCAGGGAGTCATTCATGAAGTACTGGCCCGAGGCCTTGTTGAGCTCCTTGTCCACGCAGAAGCACAGCAGGATCGTGTCGATGGTCATTTCATACACGCCGAGTAGTGTGGAGGCCACAAACCAGCCCAGCAGCATTGCTAACAGAATGGGAGCCAGTGGCGACGACAACTCGTGGGATCCTCCCACACCGTAGTCGGCACTATTGTTTTCCAAGTAGGCGAACGTGGCGATGGCGCAGCTCAGTGCGACGGCCACTTTTCCGGCGCCTAAGAGCAGGAAGGTCACTGTTGATACGGCTCCCACTTGTGCGATGTTGCCGAGCAGAATCTTGAACGCGTCCTTGGCTGACGCGCAGAAGCTATGACCCTTCATGGCGATGAGGATGTACGCGTTCTTTGAGAGGAACCGGAGGCATTTTTCCAGGCACCACAAGCAGCACTGGACGACTTTCATGGCGACTTTGATGATCAAATTGGATTTTTGCAAGTCCTGCGTCTGATGGTCCAAGTACAACAGCGCAGCGCGGATGAACTGGACTACCGCGATGATGAAAGCGCCGAAAGCCAAAGAACCGAAGTGGTAGCGAAAACAGTTTTTGAACGACGCGAGGACGGGGAATTGACCCATTTCCTCGCTCGTCTTGTTACGACTCCAATAGTAGCGACTCACAGCGCCCGCTATGGTACACATGCTGATAGCATTGATAAGCTGTGCCGTCCACAGGAATCCGAAGAAGTGATAGGCCACCAGCAGCTTCATTGTTTGATCTGGACTCACTGTATTTAAGGTTGTGGTTGCATTACTAGATATGTTTTGGCCGGCTTGCTCGGCAAGATCCCCTGCCAACGAGGACAATTGCATTTCCCCGGAGCTGTAGATGTACGCACCCACGATTGCTGCGTAGGCAAACAGTGCCAGTAGCATAATAAACGGAATAATCGGGAACAGAACTAGCAACGGGAGGCTCTGCAGTGTTCGAGACGCCTCCTTGACGATGCCAACCGCGATACGGATTCTCTTTTGGAAGAAACACACTAGTAAAAATGCGATGCCAGTCAAAGCGTAGGAAACATACGCTGCAGTGGCATAAGCTTTCTGTTTGCCCTGACTAGCTTGAAGCGTCTGGGGCAATACTATCGTTGTAGAAGCCACTGTAGTGGTATCTACTCCAGCCGCAGCTGCAGCTGACACGATCTTCGACGAAAGATCACTTAGTTCTGAGCTGCCGATGATTCCACCTTTAGTGCTAAGCATTAACGCAAAGAGTAGTAGCAGTATCACAAAGCTCCACAACGTGATCCACACGATACACCCAGCGCAAAAGCGCAGCAAAATAACAAATGCGAATCCCAGCACAAGTGCCAATACTCCTCCACAGAGAAGAAAAACCGCCCACGATTCCTGTATGTCACCGATGATACGTCCAATGGTAGCTCCTGCCGTCTGCAGTTTTGAATACAGCGGGTTATCCTGCGCAGGCCCCACTGTTTCTGAAGTTGTCACCACTCGTTTGATCTCACACTTGTCGTTTGGTACTCCGTTGTCGTCGTAGTACTCGGGCTTGTCGCCAGGGACCATACACTTCTCCACGGATGTCGAGTTCGCTTCCACAATCTGAAGGCAGCGATAGAACACTTGCTCGCTTGGTAAAGCCACCAGCCAACATTCTCTATTGCTCGGAAGCACCGTGATAGTTGTGGCTCTTGCTTTACGCTCTTTTTCTCGCGCGACATCGGTTGTTAACGATGTATCACTAAGAATTTCAGCCTCAGCTTCGTAATTGCAAATGTAAGACCCAGCTTCCGGGCAGCTTGACACGCACACTCCGTAAAATGAAAAATCCTTTGCAGATAGCGACGGGTTTGACGACTGCTCTAGCAAGTCCTGGGTAATGCGCGGATAGAACGTCAACGTGCGGCCTTCGTGCTTCCCGGTTCCACAAGTGGTGCCGTTGTAGTCCGAACCATAGAGAAGTCGTTTGGGCTCGCCGTGTATGAACCCGATGGCTGCTATAGTGATCATGCCAATCCAGAAAGCCGCGAATAGCAAAACGCATAGCACATCCCGGCATTTTCGAGAGCCGGCAGGGGCTACACCCTGTGAAGGAACGTCATCATTGACACCCACCTGCTCTTTGTTGGAACAGCAGCCCATTCTCGCTCAGTGTCTCGCAATCCTATTATCAAGCTGTTGCACCACCAAATTTGGGATGTTGAATTGCTCGAAACTACCGCCCCATATCTAGCAACGGACGGCCTCCCAGAGCGAAACGGATTATGACAACAATACAAGAAAGTACAAGAAACACAGTCAATACTTGTAGGTCAAAGATTCGCTCGACGTTTTCGAACTGTCGAGTAGACGAAGTAGGAGCGTAGCCACTTTTGTAAGCAATAATTTATGGGTGGTACTAATAAAGTCCCTGCATTTTCTCGATGCGTGTTCCTGCTCTACTTGCTGCTCTCAACAAATAAGCAAACGTTAACAACCTAGCGATGCGACCCCCTGCCCACGAGACTGATGAGTTGGAATGCGACCGATCGCGACTGGTCCGGCGTGTCCGGCAACGCATTTGCTACCCTGGCACACCTTGTAGAAAAAAAACAGCGTTTGTAGAGTCAGGTGTCCTTGCAAGCTTGTACAAACCTCAATGCTCCAGCCCTATGGATATAGGGAATTTCAGTTCGGTCTTACTAAGATCAGGGCCTTGACGATTGTATCAGCACGGGCTCAATGTGTTAGACGTATTCCGATGCAGTAGTACTACGTTGTACTTGAAGACTTGCTTTGGTGGACTGAGGTTCTTTTCTAAAAATCATTTTCATTTAAAAAATGATTTTTATAGTAAATGTAACAGGTTGACACGAAAGTGCCAGGCAGCTGCACGTCACGACCAGCAAAATAAAAGCTTTGGAGCCCGCGCCACAGGCAGAAGTGGATAATTATCACTACAAATATTATACTACTGTAGTAGTTGTTGTGGTAACTATCCACTTCTGTGTTTGGCTCAAACATTATCCAGACGTGCCAGATCGACAACACAGTGGCTATGACTGATCTGATCTCGCCCAATAGGGCTGTAAGTTTGTCTTGGATGCAATGTTTGTCCAAAGGATACATTCGCAGGGTCTTTTAAAGCTTCACAAATGCTTACCACTGACTTGGTCAGACGCGAGCTGTTATTTGCTTTCCACCACCTCACTGTACTACACAACTCCACGAGTAATTGTTGATTTTCGGCAGACCCAAGCACACGTGTATATTTAAAAAGGCCATGCCTTGGCCAGCTTGGGCTCGAAGTTACCGTCGTTGAAGGGGGTGTTTGCCTTTCCCCAACTAACCGAATTCAAAGCGCGGCGAGCGTTTTCAGACAGCTGACTCCACATGATCAAATCTGTGTGTGGAAATCGCCTCCCTTTGAGGTCATTCCCAGAGCATGGTTAATAGGCCATGAGCTTTCGTAGTTTACCTTAACACTCGTGCCATCGACGCAGTCAGCCTTGGGCGGGACCTGCTTTGAGTAGCCGTCGTATGCCGAGGGTGTCACCGCCAAAATTTTGGGGTTCTCGAGGTCAGGATTGTCAATCCAAACGATGACGTGCTCCC
The DNA here is from genome assembly GCA_030267785.1 of Phytophthora fragariaefolia. NCBI lineage: Eukaryota > Oomycota > Peronosporomycetes > Peronosporales > Peronosporaceae > Phytophthora > Phytophthora fragariaefolia. The sequence continues at coordinate 10,913 of BSXT01001820.1, read as the reverse complement.
AATCGTGACGGTGGCCCAAACCACTCGAAGGTGAGTCCTTGGGGAAGTACCACGAGTACGTGATGGCCCAGACGCCACGGTACCAGGTGGAACGTCCGTAAACCTGAGAGCCCCAACCGGAACCCTTGCATCCAGCACTTGGTGCACCCTTCGTCTTGAGCCCACCGCCAGTCTCTCCGGCTTCGTTCACCGCAGGGTACGGGTGGCATCCGTTCGTAATATGGATCTGAGGCTTGAACTTGACCGCAGCCTTCTCAGAAATGGTGACTGGTTCCGGCTGAGGGAACGGCTTAACCTGGTCGTGGCTGATCCACTTGGTCTCCCACGGGCCTGAATCCGGCGTCGGGGTAGGCGTCGGAGCCTCGGTAGGAGGCAGTGTAGGTTCTGGCGTCGGAGCTTCAGTCGCTCGTGGGTCTGGGCGCGTGGTCGGCTTGACCGCCGGAACAGGAGTGTCAATCTCGACGTCTTGAGATCCCGACATGCTATACTGTTGTTGTTGTTGCTGCTGCTGGTGCTGCTGCTCCTGATCATCGTCCTGGTCAGGATTCTCTGGCAGACCCTTTTTCGTGCCCGGCATAGCGGTCGGGGCCCTTGTGTACTTCTTCAAGCTCGAGTAGTCGATGTACTTGACGGCTGGCTTGGGTGTCTCCTTATCTTCAGACCCCGACGCGCTCGACCCTGACATGCTCGACCCCGACATGCTTGATTCCTGAACTTGCGGAAGACCCTTCTTGGTGCGCGGCAATACCGTGCCCTTTAGGCTCGAGAAATCGATCGACTTCACGGTCGAGTTGGTCTTTTCTTGAGCTTGCACCGAAGCCACCGCAGCCAAGACGGCACAAACGATGAGGTAAGACTTCATCACTCGGTGGACTTGTCGATCTGAAGAATTGCCTGATGATCTAAGCCAAAACCCAATTCTTTTCCGTCAGGTGGCACGGAATCGGAGTACAGTACAAGTAGTACATGAAGAGTCAGAGCCTACCGATCGCAAACTGTTATCTCACTGCTCGTAGAGCCATGCAACGTGAACCGTAGATTCTTAAAGACCGACCGCCTCAAACTTTGAGACTTCAATTCGCGAAGTCACCAACCGGCAGTGTTGGTCCGCCACAGTACGTACAAATCTACATTCATATATCGTATTCATCGTGAGATCTACTGTATAAGAACGACACTCCAGGTAATCACAGTGCACAAGAATTTTGCAGATATCGGAGATTAGTGCTCCTCGTATCACTATTTAGTATAGAGAGGATAGTGGTCATCATTTACTTAGATTTATAGGTGGAGCCCTTGTGTCCGTCATCGGGAGCCCATATTTTATCAGTGTTAGGGATGTATTACTGACTGGGATATCGATCTCGAGAGGTTTGTCTGTACTGTACCTATAAATGTAGATTTCAAGCACCGTGGCGTGTGTAATCGCGATCGGACGTTAAGAAGTAAATGTGATGAACAAAAAACGTCGCCGAAGGTGCACCTAGCCAAGAGTACACGTATCACTCGGACACTGCTGCACGCTACCATCGTTTTTAGTATCCCTTGGCGTATACACTGTGAAGGTAATCCCTCCTATTTGAAAATAAATAAAGGTACGAGTACCATTCATTCTTTATGTGTTGTTCAGCATCTGCTGGGTCGAAAGTTTGGGCGATAAGCGATCGAGATTACGTTTGGGATGTGTTCGCATTGGTTGCTCTTCGTGCAATGCACGACGTGCATAACGCACCGAGTATGGACAGTTCATTGTACATGTACAGTACTGCACGGTGCGACAAGATGCTGGGAAGGGGGACCATGCAGTGTATCTTGTCGAACCGTTCGACAAGATGTTGCGCGGCCACCTTGAACGTACCGGTCGTCCACATGTCTTTGGGGATTAAAAATAATTGAGAGCACAAATTAGCCAAATATTGATACTTAGAGGGGCTTAACTATGCCCACTGAACATTTTGAGAAGCAAGACCAAAGAAATCGAACGAGACACCTGATGTCTTGGGTCTTTTTCCTCACACCAGGAGACCCGGCTTGCCAGCGCAGAATTCAGCTCTGGAAAGCATACTTAGCGTGGAAAGCAGCTCAGTTGGAAGTGATTCCAGATGCTTCTTTTGTTTGAGAATCTGGCTTGCGAGGGTTGGCGTGGAAGCTTGAACACATTATAGGCCCAATCGGAGAGCTCCGTCTGCGTAATCGACGGTTTTCCTCGCGGTGATGGCATATCTGCAAGCACTGGGTGTTTGTGAGCGTGATACAGGACCGGGCACACTTGGGTGGGGACGTCATCGTGAGCAGAAGGAAAGGTGTTGTGAAATGAGCTCCGCCGGTCAAATGAAAGCTATTGTACCAACTAATAGGCACAGCTCTCTGTAACAATACCTCCGAGTAACAATAAAAGTGGGTTTCCGACGCTATTGATATCGAGAGGTTTGTCTGTACATACAAAATACATGTACAATAATGGGTCAGATTCTAATCATGACATATGCAAAATATTTGCTTTAACATGTTATGACGGAAGTGGCATCACGATACCGATGTCCCTCCCTCTATGCGCACCCCCCCCCACCACCACCACCGTTTTTAAACGCGCCTGGTCAAACTGGGTACTTAAACAAATATCCAGTTATACCACCAGCCTGTAGTTCTGGAGGGCCGAATCAGTAGACTGCTTGTCGAGTTAACTGAAAAAATCGCATATGTACCGGATATCCCGGGGTGGCACTGTAAGTCCATATTGAAAGATAATATAACAAACTGGGAGTATATTTAGAACATTGAACATCATTCCGCTGGGGAACAAATTTGATTACGAGGCTACGAGTAACCATAGTACATGTAGCAACAACCAATACTAGTAGAGGCGCAAGCCTACCTAACACGAGCGAGCGCAGCGAACCCCTGCCTCTGGTTTGACAGCCCGTGTCCGTACCACGCGGCTGTAGTTTACAGTGTAAATCCAGGTCCCAATTGTATTCTGCCGCAACAAGACGCAGCGGGTTTAGGGTTATGTCGCAGCAAGCGGTCAGGCCCCGGACGACTATGGAGCTCGAGCTTAGGCTCGAGATACCCAGAATATTACGAACCAAATGAGATATCCAGAATCATAATAAAAGGAAAAAACTAAAATATCACAATTTTATAGCCCCTAAAGAAGTCCAGCACCGCGTGGGGGCGATAGGTGATTCCCTTCTAACCGCATGTTTTGTTTGTAGGTTGGAGAGATCAGAGAAACCGGATATTCTGGAGGACATGTACTGGTATGTACTTACTCCCTGGTAATTTGCTCCCCAAATCATACATATTTAAAATTTATACCGTTCTAAAAAAAGGTAGTATGTTGTTTTAAATGTTCTCCTGCTTTGTCATTTATTACATATTAACAAGCTCTCTCTAAACGGATACAGTACCCCGAAAACTGCTTCTGTCTGACTTTCCCCCAGCAAAAGCCTTTTACCAAAAGGCCCGTCAGTTCCTTGTGAACAGCTGTTGGGCTCTTTTCAAACGGCAAGAAAGTAAGGGCCGTGTGATGGGTCATAGTTGTCGTGCTTCATAGACAAGCACGAACTTTGAGCGCCGTAGCGTACGCGTAGTACAGCATAAAGCTCTATCGTCTGAGTCTGCTGTATTTGAGCGTGTATGAATGTACATGTAGTGTTATAGTACATGTACATGTAGCTTTCCCCGAATAGGTAAAGTACAGGAACAGCTAGGTACAGTACTCTGTACCATATTACAGACAGAGTAAACAGAGTCTGTTTATCTCAGACGCAGAAAGTGCTCGTGCAAGCGATTTGCTGAGGTATAGACGTGCACACGACCGAGGAGTGTTCCTGTACAGGAATCCCCGCCTAATCTGGAAAGGTGGGACCAATAAACACTGAGAGGTTGCGAGATCTGCTAAGGTTTTGCACGATTGTACTGACTTAATACATTTTTGTGCAGAGAATGGGGTTCACGACATTGACAGCCAGCAATTTTTTTGCTAATGGTATCCTTCGTAACTCCGTCCAACGTCCGTTTCGCCCAACAAAAAGCTGTGTGTAGTGAGATATACTACTACAACAACCCAGCAATATAGCGGTCTTGGTCATTCTGCTCGCTTTCAATCTTCCACTTGCCTCTGTAAACGAGCAACTCGTGCACCCTTCATGGACAGCATTTTTCACTGATCCTAAGCTACATCAGTACATGAGGTGTCTCTGCACCAGTGAGAGAGCAAATCCTGACTAGAATCTTGTACTATTTCTGGAGGGTACATGCGTAAACTCGGGGCGGTGACTCCTGTGTACATTTATTATACTGTAATACAATATTATTCAAAAATGGCGCAGAGTTGTGCTGCACAACTTGTGCACATTCTCACACGAACTGCAGTATTTTTCAAATTTGAGTAAATAGAATATATGTTGCCTAATCATATTCATATTTGAAATGCAGAGCACCGCAATAAGTTGTAATTGTGGCCGGATTTTTTGGGTGTTTCTTTCTACGTAGCTTTGAAACTTATTTTTATTGGTCCGACTTTTCTCTCTGAATTTTGTTTGAAGTTGGGGATACGTCAGCGACGGTAACTCACCGTACCCGATCACGACAGGGTTTAACACAAAAAGTATACACAAGAGCCGTGAGCTGGGTGCTCTTCGGATTTGGTATCGTTGGGCTGTGTTGGGCACGCCTGCCCACCAATTATCTTGTGTGATGAAACATATGGTGTGTGCCTTGCACAATTTACATGTACATAGAACTTCTACTACATTGTACTGTAATAGGGGTTGTCACGGTTAGAAGGTTTGAAGGTTTGAGGGGCCAATCAAATCAAACCTTCATCCTTCAAGTGTGAGCGGAGTAGCTAGCCACCAGTTGGAGCGCAGCCAGCAATGGGACGAAGCCTGCGTGCAGCGCTGATGCTGCTCTTAGAGCTCTCAGCTCTCAGACATCTGCTTTGTGACCAGGATACCGAGGATAATGACAATTATGACTACCTGTTCTACTGTGCGATAGCCTCGCATCGCTATTTAGCTCGTCCTGAAGTCGTCAAGACCGGAATCTGGAGCCCTGAACGAATATTTATGTCTGCTGCGGAAATGAACTAATCACAGCAAACCTTCGGATTTTTGGTTAAACCTGCAGCGTTTTCCGAGCAGGTTTTAGTTTAAAAAAAACAGGACACGAAGGTTTAATTTGATTGGCTGTTCAAACCTACCTTCCAACCGTGACAACCCCTAATATTTGGGGCTACGCCCCGCTTCGCATCCCAAACACATGGTTTATGCCCATGCACAGGGGCATCCCCCATAATATGGGGAGCATGCTAATACCTACATACCTCTCGAGATCGATATCCCAATCAGTAATACATCCCTAACACTGATAAAATGTGGGGCCGAAACAAGGGCTGCAGATACAGATGTCCCTCTCGAGATCAATAGCGTCGGGAACCCACTTTTTATTGTTACTCGGAGGTATTGTTACTGAGAGCTGTGCCTATTACTACAGTAATAGTTGGTACAATAGCTTTTCAATTGACTAGCGGAGCTCCTTTCACAACACATTTCCTTCTGCTTGCGATGACGTCTCCACCCAAGTGCCCCGGTCCCGTTCAGTACGTGTATTACAAATGAATATTTCACCGTCACAATCTTACTACATGTACATGTACATGTTAGAACTGTACTGGCCCGGCCAGTCGGCCAACACTCGGACGAAAATCGCTCTTTTTCTTGCAAAACCAGATGGATATGCCTGTCGCCCAATGAGCGCTTCTCCCGAGACTCATCCCGTTTCCCGTAACTACTGTATTTTCAGATCGAGGCACTGTTTTAACCCTTTCACTACCAGGGCAGACTGAGGCTCTTACGGGTCCGCAGCGGACCTCTAACAGGTGAACTCTGTACTTGCGATTGGCTAAAAATCAAAGGAAGGGGTTTGGGCAGCTTCTCATCACGGCTAATAGGTCCACAGCGGACCCGTAACAGCGCATCTCCCTCGAAGTACCGTCAAAACCAAAATAGTGTGAGGATGGTTGAGGCCAACCATCCATCAAACATTTCGCCTTCTACCAGCAGCGATCGGCACCAATGGAGATTTCTGACCTATTGAACTCTGACGAGGACTGCGCGAGCTGGGAGTTCGAGCCCTCCGAAACAGAGGAGGAGCAGGCCAATGCAAACGCTTCTATCATCGATAACGATGAGGACGGTGCGACAGAGTCCGATGGAGAAACAGCTCAAGAGGCTGAAGTGACGCCTGTGGCACACGGGAGAACGGGGAATCCGTACGTAGACAGCATCGGCGAGAGCAGTGGCCTGCATATCATTCGGAGAAGAGAAGCACAAGCTGCCTACACAGAGCGGGGTGAGCTGGGGCTTTTCTCTCTCTTCTTTACAAGAGACTTCCGCGACTCACTACTTAGCTGGACTAACAAGCTGCTGAAGGAGAAGGGTAAAGTAGAGGCTACGGTATGAGCTGGACGCCTACATAGGTTTGGAGATAGCTATGAGCTTCATCCCCTTCAGTGAAATGAAGGAGCTGTGGTCCAAAGAGATGTTCAAGGGGCATCCCCACTTCCCACTGACTATGGCAAGGAATCGTTTTGAGAGTATAAGAGGTCGGTTTCCGATTCACGCTCCTGAAAGCGTATCCGTTGAACGGCGTGAGTTAGACCCGTTGTGGCACAGCCGTCGACTGATGACTCAAATCCAGCAAAGGTTTGCAGCAATTGTGGTGCATGTTGGGGCTGTCAGCTTGGATGAGAATACAGTACGGACCAAAGCACGGACCGCCGCAAAAACATTCATGCCCTCCAAGCCTGACAAGTATGGCGTTAGATTCTACTCAGTAGTGGGGTGGAAGAGTTTGTACACATACGCCATGTGGGACAACGGCTCCGGCAACAGAACGAGAGCGTCTCCGGCGGGGCGATACGTTGACGTGTTTCCGGAGCTCCGTTCGGCTCTATTCAGGACGCTTGAGCGCCCTGAGATACCCATCAAACGAAGCGAGGCGGGCGCACTGTGGGTAGCGATGTGGGGGCATTTGACCAAGCAATATGCAGCACTAAACGGCCACCGACTGCTCATTTGTGATAACTTCTACACCCGCCATAATCTGGCTAAGACAATTCTCGCATTTAACGACGGCGAAATGAAGATGATAGGTACAGTTAGAATTTCCTTGCAAGGAAAGTGGAATGCAATGGAGTTGGAAGCAGCGAAAGCACGGGTAGACGAATGCGAGCGTGGTTCATGGGAGCTGATTGCTGCGGTTGATGTGCCACCAGGCTGGGAGAAGCTTCAGGAGAAGCACAAGAGAGCTCAGAAAAAGCTCCCGCCGCACCTACAGACCCCGTACATGGCGCCGATGACCATAGCTGCTAAATCTGGTAACATCGTCTTTCGTGACAAGCAGACAGTTATTTTCTATACAAACGATTAGCAGGGACTCCGTCGCAGCGAGTGCTTTCTGGTGGAACTCCTGAAGCTGTAAGACTCTGTTGTGGCCTTGTCCCCCTTCGGCGCTGGACCAAGGATCGCGTATTGCATCGCAAAACCTTCCAAGTACCAGCTTTCATAGTCGCCTACAATTTATTCATGAACGGCGTGGATCGGGTTGATCAGCTTCGTGCCAACAACCCGATCCGGCGCAAGGAAAAGCGTCTCGCTATGAGCCTGTTGACGTGGGCCTTAGGCCTGGCGCTAATGAACGCGCTCGCTCTGTTCAAGGAGGTAGCAGGACCCGCTGCAAAGAACATAAAGCTGCGGGAATTCAAACGTCGAGTTTCTAAACAGCTAACAGTAGCACAGCAAGCCAGAATGGAGAAGGAGCGGCACCGTCAACTAGCACGCAGTCAGCCGATTGCAGATGTGGTTGGCGCTGACTACAGCATTCATGCCATAACCCCAAACTCACAGGAGCACTCTACTGGAAAGCTTGCTTGTTATCTCGGCACACTCAGAGGATTCTCAAAGAAAGCTCGGTTGGGTGCACGGGCTGCCACAGAGGGTTTCATGTGGCTTGCTTCACTGGTTTTCACTACAGAGATGCGCTAACGTCCACCTCTCTCACGGTTCGATCGGCTCTCGATGCAGTTTGCGCTGCAGCGTCCGGAGATCCAATCACGCACACTCGTCTAAAGAAGAACAGAACGATAACATATCTAGATAAGCTAGAGCTCCCGTAGGAACGAACCTGTAGCTGGTCAATACTACTTGACTGTGTTGTTGAGATGCGTCATCTCCTTCTCCACGCAGTGGGGAAGCTTGATCATAGCTGTCGAAGACAGACGGCCATTACGCTTGTAGTAGTAGAGTTGTGAGAGAGTTCTCTTCACGCGGCGAGGTGTCAGTTGCCTCTGGTTGCATGCCATCATACGCAGCCTGCTGCCGATAATGTCCTTCCCGTACTGCGTCCACTCGCACGGCACATCGCCGCAGTATCTACACGCGCGCGGGGTGGCTTCGGCGACAGGCATCGTTGCGTTTGAATTTTCAAAATGAGAGCAGTACCGTGGATTACACTGGGAGGTCCACGTGGGATAAAAGCTACCGTGTAATTGGTGGGTTTATTGTTGCTGAGAGAAGATCATTGGATCAGTTAGAGGTACCAGGTAGACCTCTAAGAAATCTCTGGTGTGAAAGGGTTAAGAACCCGAAGGCCCTACTCCACACCCGTTCCTCGGGCTGATCGTTTCCCCTTGTGCGCCGTGGTTTCCTTTAGGCTAACCCACAAAGCCCAGCACCCCTAACCACGAGCTACGGCTAGGATGCTCTCACACAAACTCACTCCTCGCAGGTCCTCCGAAGGAAGGGTCCCAGCCTTTTACGGCTTGATACGAGGTTGCCGGAGCTAAACTCCGGCGGGAAGTAATAAAAGGGTGGCGCTCTGCCTTCCCAATATGTGGCGATAACTCGCCCTAACCCTGACACACAATCCACAGTCTCTTGGATTTGCCAGGATGAACACCAACTACAATACTAGTAGCAGTATCCACCGACAGGCATGATCCTCCCGACCAGGTTTATCCGGACGCAAACGGGGACTTACCGGATGCCGAACGTCGCCCTTGTGTAGTTGAGAGGAAAAGCTGTTCTGTTTATTAATGCCCGAAGGCTATCCTAATATATCTCCTTTTACTAATCTCCTATACAAATATCAAGTATAAATGTGTTCGTTTTGGAACTCCCGCGACTTCTTGGAGCGTCGGCGACCCCTGACGATAACTCAACTGCAAGTTGAAATGGCGCTGTCAATACGTTTTGACAGCGACGACTCGAAATCCGCCCTTTCGCTTTGCTGGATTCCGGCTGTTACGCCCTGTCTCAGTGGTGTGGCGCACTAAAACCAGATGCCACGTCGTATCGTCACCGGTCTCCCAGCCAATCAGCGACCGTCCTGTTGGGTTGAGATTTGTCCGATAACTCCTTGGCGCATTCAACTGGCGCACAGCGACGAGCTTTCCTGACGGAATCTCGACACCACACACTGGTCCTCTTTAGCGACATAATCCCGGCCTCGTCCTGCTCCAAATCATCCTCGTGTAAAGCAGCAAGATATGAATCACTCAAGACGTTCCTCTTGTTGTTGTAAAGCCACGCCACGTAGCGGTATATCGAACGGGTACAGTCTTCTTACCGATCACATCGCCTTTGACTTCCATGACCTGGCTAGAGATGTCATCAGCTTAGTGTCCAGATTCATTGCCGCGCGTTCTCAGATGTGCAGGCTTTCTCAACCCATAAGTTACGGACCTCTTCGTCGCACCGTCCAGATGTAGTGGTGCGACGCCTGCCGACCCTCCAGCACTACAAGCTCCGACTTGCCCTCGTATCCGATTGCACCCCAAACCATGAGCGAGCCGCCGCCGTTCTGGCGGCTCAGGTAACGGCGCGGATGTCGACACAGGTCCCTCCAATAGTGTTTGTACCCGTCCGGTCCGTCTAGGTTAAATTTGTTTTCATCAGAAAAAATAATTAGCTCCCAAACGTTTTCCTTCTGAGCATCCAGCAGCACGCGCTCGGCAAACTCAAGGCGAGCTGCCTTGTGCTCAGGGGTTAATGGCAACGTCCTGACCATTTTAGCAAAGATGAGGAAGTCCACCCGTGCCAGCAGACGCTGCACAGTACGTAGACTGCACGACAGGCTGTACGTTGCCTTCAGCTCCGACGCTGTGTAGTCCCCCGTAGCTGCCGCCCTGACCACCTGGCGCGTTTGCCGCTTCGTCATCACCTTCGGGCGTCCTTGTTTCTTCGGAGCACATGTTGCCGTTCGCCCACCAGCACTACGGCACTGCCTTCGTCTTCATGCAAGACAATGCCTCCATCCACGCTTCCTACGAGACGACGGGCTTCTTCAAAGAGATTGGCGTCACTTTGCTGGCATGGCCCGCACGCTCTCCCGATTTGAACCCAATCGAGAACGTGTAGGCCTTGTGTGGTGTAGTAGAATGCACAAGTTAGTCCTCCCACAGACACAACAACCGCCGAGCAAGTCGGCGCTTATCCGCCTGTGCTAGGGGTCCCCTAGCGGTTCGGCCCCTCCGGGACAGCAGTGGCGGCTCCCGCCGAGACCAGGCAACCAAGCCAGTCGAAACCTTGGGAAGCCAGCTGAGCTCACTGACTTCCGCCTTGACCCCGTGCCCTCCACCAAAGGATGGACGGCGGCGCGCGAGCGCTTTTATGGGTCACCGAGAGCAGCGGCTACTCGGCTAGAAGAGTTACGGCACCCCCGGCTGACGGGCGTACCAGCTCGCTGCCCTAGCGAGACTTGTCCCTGCGCACTCGGCGAGATTGCTCTGCCCCGGGCTGACTTCTTCTTGGCGCTACCTGTCAACACCCTACAAGCTATGCCTCTCGGGTGCTGACGGCAGACATAATCCAGCCCACGCAGGGACTTACCGGAGAGTGTACGCTTGG
>BSXT01001819.1:0-17610 GCA_030267785.1 Phytophthora fragariaefolia | reverse complement strand
TCGATGATGTCTTCGCCTTGATTTGCTTCATCGACCTCGCGCTTTGTTTCTTCAACGACAGTCGTGCTCTCATTTGAACCGAATTCTGTATCATCCCGAATAGCATTGGCCGCCCCATCTTCCTCTGTAGTATCCAGTGGTACCGCCGGTGATTCATCTGCAGAACCCACCTCTTCTGTGTTGACAATGACCACGGCAGGAATATTCGGAGTTGTTCGGCCACGCAGCTCAATACTCTCAGCAGCTGGGATTGTGGTCAGTGCAGGCGGGCTTGGCGCAGGAGGAGATGTTTCACTATCGTGGGGTAGCTGCTGGCCTACCTCTGCATTCGCAGCCTGCTTTCTATTGGGACCCCGCGCAGGAAGTGGAGGTACTGGAGGAAGGCCGAGCCGGCCAGATAGACGTCCAAAGGCCATGAGATTTGCCTCGCCTATAAACCAGCGCATTGTTAGACTGATACCAGTAGATACTCGCAAATGTGATCACTAACCTTCAAAGAAGTCTATCCCGCGTCTGGCTTCGTCGAGACGGCCTTGCTACGTGTATGTTTCACGTAGCGGTGGTCCTTAGCCATCCCGGTCGGCCTGCGCGCCTTCCAGCCTTCCTTGCAGAGCTCGCGCCATAGCTGCTTGAATGTCTTCTCTCCTGGGCCGTTCATTTTTGCGAATGGCGATGTGGGGGAGCTTCTGGTACGCGGGCAGTTGGGCTTTCGAGGGAATTTTAAAACCTGTTTGGGATTTATATGCGTCTTTCTATCCTCCTTGAATAATCCCCGTCTATCTTCCCATCGCCGATCTGTTAGGAAAGTCGTCTGCTTCCTACTCCATACAATAATCTACATGCGTAGTTTTGGGGTGCTGCTAAGTTTGCTGGATTTTAAATCCTGTGAGATATCTTATTCTGTAGGATACAGAATACCGGGTTAGAGGGGTTAAGTCAGCACACCAACTATTGCAAAAACGTGTACCCATTCAATATTTTAGAAAATATAGTTTAAAACAGTTAAAAAAAACTACATTTGCCCCGTTCCAGTCCTTAGCTTTCAGGACCACAAATATCTTTCATAATCCATTCTCTAAACATATCGAATACCCTCTACTACTAGTATATACTAAAAAGTTGAAGACCCGCCAATTTCGGAGCGGTATCTGTACATGTACTACGAACGAATGGAGCGTGTTCCCCCACAAACACGGCATCAAGGCTTTCGAACCTCACGCAGACGAACAAAGCGTCTCCCTCAACAAAGTGGCTTCCGGTAGCAATTTGAATTGAATACAGCTTCACTAGGTAGACTTCTCCCCAGACACGACCTACTACGTGCGATAGCACCCGTTGGGCAGACGCTCCCAATATCTTCTAGGTCGCTTATCCAGGAGGGAGGCGCGAGACATCAACCTCTACGTCGTCAGCTTCGTCCAGAAGGGTACGTGTGGCGCCCTCGAAAGTCGAAAGGTCGCTCAGGTTGTCGGTCACGCTGGTGCTGCGTGCCATGGCAATGACACCACTGCGGTGGATCTCCGTGATGCCGAGCGGCTTCAGCAGGTCCAGGAAAGCCTCGATACGACCCGGGGTGCCAGCCAACTGCACCATGACCTGGTGCGGTCGCACGTCGATGACCTTGGCGTCGAACAGGTTGGCGAGCTCCACCACCTCAGCGCGAGATCCAGCCTCTGCGTGGGACAACACATCGAGAAAAAGATTAGTTCTTGGACAGGAGATTCCGGTGGTGATGTGGCAGTGTTTACGTACCGGCAGTTGACACCTTGGCTAGCATCAGGTCGCGCTCGACGTAGTTCTTCTCGGCATTCTTGCCGCTGCTCAGGATGTTGACCACAGCCACGTACACGACGTCCTCGAGCTGTTTCTTCATCTGCACCCCCACAAACACAAAAGCCACGCCACCCAATGGTTAGCCCCTTGATTCTCCTCCGTAAAGCAGCCCTTCTGCTGCTGTCCTTACGTTGACAACGCTTTGAGCACTGCCATTGACGACCACCGTCATGCGGGAGAGCTCCTCGACCTCCGTGCGGCCAACGACAAGACTGTCAATGTTGTACCCTGCACCAGACAGCCACATCAGTCACTCTCGTCCTCACTATACCGGTTGGACCCCAGAAATCCTTGCGTGTTTATTTACCTCGGGCGGCGAAGAGGTTGGCGATCTCGGCGAGGCAGCCCGGCTGGTTGACCACCAGCGCGGCGATCACGTGACGCTGGCTCTGCTCCCCCACGCTCAGCGCACGCGAGAAGAACTTGGGGGCAGCGCAGGACGGCGCGATGGCAGCCGCAGACCGCGGGAAGGCGCGACGCGCCAGCGGCAGCACGGACCTCCTCAGCATCTTGTCGAATGTCGAATGAGCTCGTGGCGACGAGAGGTCCGCTTCAAGAACAAGCTTGTGGCTGAACGTTAGTGCAACCTGGGCGTTTGTACAAACACCCTTACGTTGCGCTAACCATATGGCCCAGTCAAAATGGGTGTTATATTTCAAATTAGGTTCGACTCAAAAGTGCTTTGCCAAATCAATTGGAGCAAAACGCACCGTCGACTCGAGGCACCAATGCTCGGCATTATTACTCCGTGATGGATAGTCGCTGACAGGATGCAGGGTGATCCCCATGAAGTTGGCACCGCTGTCGAGGATCGCACCCTCGAAAGAGCCAAGACTCACCGTCTAAGGCTGCAACGTCGAAGAGCTAAACACCGCTGGAACAACGTTCCAGGAAGATTAAAAAAATAACAATATATGCAAAGACACTCATGTTTCAGGAAATTAGGAATCATTTTAACGATTCCTACAGTAGTATACATGATTTACCGTTCTGAACGAACGCGCAATTTACTATGTCAACCTGTGCTAATCCTCGTCCGTCAAGATGCTCCACAGGAATATTCGCGTTTCTGAGTCAGTACCTGGACATGGAACTTCTAACTTATCATGACATCTAGCATGGCTAAAAATGGGCTCTCGAATAAGGATATAGCTCTTTTTCTACCTCAACTACACGCTGACCGGAAAATGATCGTGGTGCAGGCGTGGACGTTGCTCCTCTGGGCGTGCAGTGGGGCCTCTCTCGGTGCTGCGGCGTTGCCTGGTGCCCATGAGCTCGTCTACGACCCCGACACCGCCGTCTTTGGCGAAGTCCGAAAGCCCGAAGAGCCCTCGGATGCCTCCAATGGTGTGGATATCATCGACGCCCTGCTCGCCAATATGACGATCCGACAGAAGGCGGCGCAAATGACGCAGATGGACATCTATTCCATGATGGACAGCGACGAGAGGGACCCGAGGAAGGCTCTGAGACGCGACGTAGTAGCGCGATACGCGCGTGCGGGTGTGGGCTCCATCCTCAACAGCCCATTTGCTGGGGGGCCAGTGGGCGGGCGCACAGGCTGGAGCGCCAGCGAGTGGAGATCCGTGATACAGCAGATTCACCAGATCTACAAGGAAGAGGGGGCGGCGGTGCCCATGCTCTACGGCGTGGACACTATCCATGGGGCCACTTACGTGCAAGGCGCGACGCTCTTTGGCCAGCCTATCAGTGCTGCTGCATCATTCAACCCCGAGCTAGTGTACCGCATGGGTGCCGTTGCGGCTAAGGACACGCTGAGTGCTGGCATCCCATGGATCTTTAGTCCGGTGTTGGGCGTTGCAGTGCAGCCGAAGTGGTCTCGAGTTTACGAGACGTTCGGTGAAGATCCTCTGGTGTCGTCTGTCATGGGGGCAGCGCTTATCAAAGGACTGCAGAGCTCTGGCAAGGTGGCGGCCTGCATGAAACACTTTATTGGATATTCGAACGTCCGTGAAGGATTGGACCGTGCTGATAACGTTATTACTGACTGGGAGCTTGTCAATTACTTTGCGCCGTCATTCCTTGCTGCAGTTCGCGCTGGTGTACGCACCGCCATGGAGAGTTATGTATCGGTGAACGGTGTGCCTGTAATCGCCAGCAAGAAACTACTGGTTGACTTGCTGCGGCATGACATGAACTTTACAGGTCTACTGGTCTCGGACTACAGCGAGGTTGACCGCATGTACTCAGAGCACCATCTCGTACCGAGCGTAGCGGATGCTGTTCGCGTCACTTTGCAAGAAACCTCTCTCGACATGAACATGTCACCAGACTTGCAGGCTTTTGGCGGCACGATCGAGTCGCTGGTGGCACAGGGGCTCGTCGCAGAGAACCGCCTAGACGAATCTGTCCGACGCATTTTGGAAACGAAGCGCGACCTTGGGTTGCTCGACACGAACTACTACGACGACTTCGCTCTCGACAGTATCGATGGTGAGGTAGATGTTGGCAGCTCAGCCGATCAGGGAGACGCATTGAAGCTGGCCCAGGAGTCCGTTATCTTGCTTGAGAATCGCAACGGAGCGCTACCAATTGACCTGGACAAAACTACCAGCGTATTTATCACGGGCCCCGTGTCGGACAACAAAGGATTCCAGTGTGGTGGGTGGTCTGTGTTCTGGCAAGGATCAAGCGACTCGACCCTTTTCCCAAACGGAGCCACGTTCAAGGAGGCCGTGCAGGCAAAAACAGGCCGGCGAACGCAGGTCGAGCACCTCGAAGTGGTAAATATCGATGGCGCGATCAACCCCCAGGACTTCCAGCGCGGGATGCAACTTGCTACCAAGAGCGACTACACTCTCGTCGTACTCGGTGAGCACAACTACGCAGAGAAAACTGGCGATCTGCTCGGTAGTATGGCGCTTCCTGCTGGACAGCTATGGTACCTCGAAGAGCTCTCGAAGCTGAACTCGACGAAAGTCATCGTCGTGCTGATCTCCGGCCGTCCCCGTCTGCTTGAGGGAGCCCACGATCACGCCGACGCGGTGGTTCTGAGCATGCTGCCGTGCGAGCAAGGTGGCCAAGCGCTAGCAGACGTGGTTTTCGGCGACGTGAACCCTTCCGCGCGACTGCCCATCACTTATCCTGCGCGCGGCACGCAGCTCTTGCCATACTTCCACAGGGTGAACACGCGATGTCAGCCGTACGACGAGTGTCCAGTTCAGTGGCAATTCGGCCACGGTCTCAGCTACAGCAAGTTTGAGTATTCAGCGATTCGGCTCAACGCCACGCAGGTGCACGCCACCTCGGGCGCGTTGGAGGTCGAAGTCACCGTGACGAACCGCGGCACTCGCCCCGGCAAGGAAGTCGTGCTGCTGTTTGTCGCGCAGAAGTTCCGTCGCGCGTCGGTGCCCGAAACGAAGCTGCTCAAGGCATTCAAGAAGATCGGGCCTCTGGAGCCTGGCGCCAGCCAGGACGTGGCGTTCGTGCTCACGCCCGAGCACTGGAGCTACTACGAGCCGCACGTGGTGGGGCGCGGCTTCCAGCGGCGCGCCGAGCCTGGCGAGTTCATCGTCTCGCTGCTGCCGTCGTCCACAGACAGCTCGACGCTGCAGGCGCCACGGTCCCTGGACGACAGCGCCGAACGATCCAGCCAGACGACGACCCGTGGCACGCCTGGCGGCATTCCTGCGGAGATCTCCCCCGCCGGATCGGCCTCAATAAGCGTTACCTTCACCGTCGTGCCGTAGCTGGCAGTAGCTGCAGTCTACCCCAGCGCCCGTTGTCATAACATCGCGCGACTTGCCGTGACGTCAGAAACGACCTTATGCGATAGCCGCAGACGCGGCCGCGTCGTGTCCGCTTTGCCATATCCACCGCGCGCAACGTGCCTCAGCCCCCAGCGCCCACAGCCACACGCGTCACCATTGGGCCAATGGCATTGGCTCAGGTCGCTCTCTCAACGCGCCTTGCATCTCGCCTCGAAAACCCAAACATTACTGCCAGAAATACTGTACTGTAAGATTGGCATGGACAACTTCAACTTGTGTGCGTGTGTTCGTCGCATCTTTGCCGCGAGTTATCCGCCGCTATAAATGCGGCCGAGCTGCCAGCAGGAGGCCGATAAGAACGCGCCGTTGGACGCGTTGACAGCTCGGCTGAAGACGCTCACACATGAAATAACTTCAACGGCCGCCGTGACCGCCTCCGACTTTCTCCCACTCTCCCACTCTCGAGCCACGGCACACGGCAAAAGCGGCACTCGCATCGCAGCAGCTCACCCACCTCCACTGCCGCTCGGGCCCAGGCAGACGCCAGACCAAAGTTTCCATTTTGCCAGCTCAGCGGCGCTGAGCTCGTCCCAACGTCCCGCCGCACCGCGCAACGCCCGCCCGCCGTCCAGCGAGGCGCCCGGACGCACCGCGCGCGCGCTCTCTCTCTCTCTCGCCTAGGCCTGCAGCACCTACCGCTGCACTGCCGCCTGTGAGCCCAACGCCAGCGCGGGAAAACAGAAAGAAACGGCCCGGAAAGGCGGTGGAAGCGCCGCGGAAGGCACGTCCGAAAAGCCCCGCCAACGCCCCGCGGCGAATAAGACCTCGCAGCGCGCTCACTTGTCAACTGGCCGGAGGTCCGCGAGCATGACGCAACGCGAGCTGCCGACGCTGATGGCGGGCGCTGCCGGCTACTCGGAGGCGCAGCTGGTGGTGCTCGTGCTGAGCGTCGTGGTGGTGGCCGTGGCGCTGCTGTCGTACTTCGTGGTGGCGCCCGAGTACGAGAAGCACCTGGAGAAGCAGTACGCGGCGCTGGTGCACGCGTCTTCCGAGCGGCAGCTGCACAAGCAGCACGCGCACGAGCTGCTGCTGGCGCGCATCAAGCTGCGCAAGTACAAGTCGCTCGGCGCCTGGGACATCGAGTCCGGCTCGAGCGACGACGACGGGCTGGGCTGCTGCACGCTGCAGCGGCGCCACTCGCACGTGCGGCCGCCCCCGGCCAGCGTGGCGTCGTCGCGGGACGCGCTCATGGAGGCGACGCAGGTCGCCCGGAAGGAGCGCAACGCCCGGCGCCGCAAGAGCGAGAGCGACGCGCTCAAGCAAGCCAACATCCAGCGCGCAGACATGCTGCGCCGCCGAGTGTTGCTGCGGAAACTGGAGGAGGAGATCGCCGGGACCGTCAAGGCGAACGAGGAGGCCCAGGCCGCGGCCACCAGCAAGAACCCGACCTTGGCGACTGTCCGCAGGCTCTCGGGCAACACGCTCGACCTCAGCGACGACCGGCTCAAGATGCTGCAGGAGCACCCGGCAGATTGCGTCGAAGAGCTCAAGGTGCTCGCGCGAGCGCAGTCGCCTGCAGCCACGTCGCCTTTGGTCGACAACGCGGCGCTGACCAAGGGCAAGATGGACAGCACGCCAGACCTCCACGAGGTGAAACGAGCGCTGAACGTGCTGCACGACGTGCTGAGCTTCTACCTGTCCGTGGACCACCGCGATATGAACAAGCTCACGGTGTTCTGCAACTCACTGCTGCAGCACGACGGTCTCAACCGACTGCGTGCGTTCGAGGCGTCCCGCGACCAGGACGTGCGCGCACTATCGAACTCCATCATCGAGAAGGCTGTGCCCGCCATTTGGCACTAAGGGCGAGCCTCCCTTCTCTTTTTATCTATGAACCCCCGTCTCCCGGCCCATGTCGAGCTCCAGCAGTGCATTCCTCAAGTATTAAGTAAGTAAGTAAGTAAGTACTAGTAAATAGCTCCACCCGGGAAGCCCACACGCATGGACATCAATAACATCAAGCTTTCTCATGTTCAAAATTCATAACTTGTCCTTCGCCGCTACTTTTGCTGGAAAGACGCCGCGATCTCCTGCAGCGAGCGCGTGAGCACAGTCCGCAGCACCATGCGCGAGATGGAGCCGCCGCAGAGCAGCACCAGCCCCACTGAGGAAGGCGTGAGCTTGGAGCTCCACAGGATCAGCGTCTTGGGCTGCGCGGGCGCGACCACGGTGGGGTCCGCCACGAACTGCACGAGCCCCACGTGGTCGCTCAGCAGCAGCGGGCCACTCTTCCGGATGCTGTAGCGCACGCTCGGGATCAAGTCGGAGCCGTCTGGCGCGCCGGCCGACAGGATCTGCTCCTCCACGCCCAGCGAGACGCGTCGGCGGTGGCCCACGAGGCCGCGACCCTCGCCGGGCAGCAGCGTGGCACCGCGGCCCACCCACTCCAAGCGCAGCCACGCGTCGAACGCCTCGTCCACCGACGCGTTGACCAGCTGCCGCAGCACCAGCTCCTGGCCGTCGTTCTCCTCGTAGGCCTCGAAGCCCGCGGCGTCCACGTACCGGTCCGCCATGCTCGTTCTCCGCCCCTCCAAGTGCTTCCGGATACGCTGATCGGCCGCCTGTGGTTGGCTGTAATTGCGAATGTTGAAGCGGCGGCATATCCACGAATGAAACGGCTCCGTGATGTGCGCTTCTGGCCAATGGCCAAAGAGTAACCGCCGTCTCGTGGCGGTTACGCCAAGCGGTGGTGTCGTGTCTGATGGCGTGTGGGTCCATGACGTACGTACGTACGTACTTGTATTTCCTGCGCGCTATTATAGCTCTACGAACGCTACTCGAGGTGTCGGTCGGCCCTGGCGGCGGCACTCGCGGCCAATGTGGCCAGGAAGCCCTGCAACGCCGAGCGCAGGAGCAACTTGACCAGACTACCACAGCAGAGCAAGTAGCCCAGCGCCGTGGGCTCCGTCTTGAGCGACCAGATCACGAGCGTCGCCGGCGTGCTCTCGGGCGACGCCGCCACGTCCACGAACTGCACGAACGCGAGGTGGTCCTGCAGCGGCAGCACGCCAAAGTTGCGGATCTTGTAGCAGATCGACGGGATCTTGGACCGGTCTCGACGAGCAGCGGCCAGACTCGGGCGGCCTCCGTCGCTGTCCACCTCCTCGTCGATCGGCAGTCCGGCGGACAGGATCTCCTCTTCAATGCCCAGCGCGACTCGCCGCTTGTGCCCCACGTAGCCCCGGCCGACGCCCTCGTGCAGCTGCGAGCCCTCAGCCAGCCAGACCTGCTCGAGCCACGCGTCGAAGACCTCGGAGGGGGAGCCCACTACGCACTCGGACACAACCAGCTCCTGGCCCACGTAGCTCTGGTACTCTTGGAAGGCCTGCGCGTCCACATAGCGCGTGGGGTCGACGTGGCTCTGCCGCATGCTCCTCTTGACACGGCGAACTCCACTGGTGTTAGTTTTTCTCGGTATTTGGCCAATAGAAGGACGCGGGGGGATGACGGAGCGGCGATGGTGTCGTCGGGGCAGGGCATGGGAGATGGTCTGCGTGCGCTTTATTCGCTATCGACTACTGTTTGGCTGCTAACTTGGCGCTAGACTTGGCGAGCGATCGGAGGAAACTTTTTAGAGCCGTGCGGAAGATCAGACGTACCAGCCCGCCGCAGTGCAGGCAACTGCAAGTCCTCGACATCTCCGTCTTCACCGTCCAGACCACGAGGGTCTTTGGCGTGCTGTCCGCTGCGTCACTTGCGTTGAGGAACCGTACCATGGCAAGGTGGCTTTTCAGCGGGAAGGGCCCAGACTTGCGCACTCGATAGCAGATTGTCGGGATCCTGGCATCGGTGGCGTCTTGGTCTTCTGCCGGTTTGTCGGGTAGCCCTGCGGCCAGGATCTCCTCCTCCACGCCCAGCGGAACACGGCGTACACTACCGACGCACCCGCGACCGATACCTTCGTGAACTTGGTTTCCTCCTGCAAGCCAGACGTCGCGGAGCCATGCATAGAAAACTTCGGAGGTTGAGCCTGTCACCAGCTCCGAGACCTGGAATTCCTGGCCTGCGTGACGTTCGTAGACTCCCACAGCTTGGGCATCGACGTAACATGGTGTGGACTTCATCACGGTTTCAGGCAGCGCTCACGATCCCTTCTGCGTGGGATTTGCCTAAATATTACTTGAAGTATAACAGTGTTATTATAGACTAACACTGAGAGCATCGAAGTGTTTGAAGGTGTACATGTATCGGCTGATTCAAGGATGTACATGTACATGTACTTGTCATCAACTCAATTGATCTATTTTATGAGACTTACAACTTCGAAATTCATGGTCGACCGGCGGCATTCATAATTTACAGCGTCTCTTTGAACGCGTTACGTTGGCGGCTGGCGTAGATGGCACCAATGGTGGTCAAGAAGAAGGTGGCAACAGAGACAATAATACCGAGGACGATCCAGTTATGCGGCGACATACCGACAAATTCAACGGCGCCGCCACCATCCACCACTGTGCGAGCTGGGCCGGCCAATGCTCCTATAGGGATCACAGGAAACACGCTGAGTCCGCAATTGATCTTTGAGTCCATGGCCAGTCGCACAAAGCCCTTCTCCCCCCACGACGATCCGTACGAGTTCTTCAGAATCCAATAGTCTGTGCTGCCGCTCGATCCATAGCCGACAAGTACCAGCGCGTGGTCAATATCTCCGCTGGATGCGAAGTCTCCATCATTTGGGCACGTGTACACTCCACCCTTGTACGCGTCAAAGGAGCCGCCAGAGTTGATTGCTACCGAGATAGGTTGTTTCTGCAGCGCCAGCTTGAGCAGCTCGGTCGCATCACTGCTGATGTCACACGACGTCCCCACTACCTGCTCCCATCCGGAGATGCTCGCAGCCGCATCGTCCGTTGACGAGTTGTTGCAAGCTTCTTCGAGCGTAGCGGCGGAGGCCTGGGAGGTATCCTCTTCGTTGTACGGCAGGTCCAGCTGGCTCAGGAGCGACCAGTGCAGCTGAGAAGCGTCGGCGAAGGCGGCGTGGGTCATCCCGCCGCTGCACCCGTTGTTCTTGGAGCCCCAGATCATCTTGGCCTGCAGCCACGAGGACCCGTCCACGCCATCTTTCGCCCAGCAGTAGTCGAACGTGGACGTCATCTCCCTCGAGCTGCACTCCAGGAACTGCTGGGGCGACAGCGACTGCGGCGCTGACCCTGAGGCCACGGCCACCGCCGTCTCGATGCTATCCGCGGCGGCGAAGGCCCAGCAGCTTCCGCACTGGTTCTGACTCTTGACGTCCGTGCAGATGCTGGCGTTGTGCGAGTTGTCCGTCGAGCACCAGTCGAGCGTCTCGCGCAACTCGAGCGTCGAGTTGCTCAGTCGGCGCTGCTCGGTCAGTCTGCGCTGGCGCTGACGCCGCGCCGCGTCCTGCTCCTGCGCCACAAAGTCCGCGGGCGACAGCCTCCTGTCGCCGTCATGGTACAAGTGCCTCGAGTTGACGCCCATGGCGTACGAGAAGGCCCAGTCGCGCGCCGCCGCGTGCTGGTGCACCTGCTCCAGGTAGTCCACGTGCGCCTCCATGCGGCGTCGGAACTCGCTCGGGCCCGTGTGCAAGCCCTCGTCCTGCAGGAACTGCGTCACCATGGCGTCGGCCGCCACGGCCACACCGTCGCGGTCCGCCCACAGGCACCGCGCTTGCTCGCAGCTCAGCAGCGTGCCGAAGCTGGGCGGGTGCTCGATCCCCGTCGCCTGCGCCGCTGCGGCCGCCGTCGCCAGCGCGAGCCACTTGATCCAGCACGGCGCCATGCTCGCTCGCTGTCCCCCGAACGGCTCGGGCACGTGGCGGACCACTTGGAGACTGCGGATGTGGCCGCTGCTCTCGGCGGCAGATGTGGAATTGTGATGTTGCCGCCTCGTGATTGCGGACCCGAACAAGCGCCGAGTGCTCCGAGTCAATGGGAGCGATTTTTGCGGTGAAGCGAGCGACGAGAGGGGCAGCCAGCAACCACCAGCGGTTGCTGTCTCTGGACTAAGTGGGTGGCTTCAGCTTCAACGGGATGACCAGCGACACTATAGTGGGAAGCCTGGGACGTGCGGCGCTTGCTTGAAGCGTCCCCTGGGCGTGGGAAGTCACCGGGATGTCGAGCGTCACGCTGCGCGGCTGGAGCGGGTCGAGAGAGAGCGGCCATGCGGTTGAAGCCTGGATTCTCGGCCGCGCTCAGCACGAACACATGAAGGCGCTGCCTGGTTATGGTCGAAAGAGGGTGCGCTAGCCGCTAGCCTATTGCCGCTGCTCGTTAATCGCGGCGCTGCTATTAGTCAGCAAGTTACTGTATCAATACATATGTACCAGGTACAGTAGTCAGCGAGCTGCGGGCTGCAACTTGCACTTGCAGTGCACCGTGCCGCAGTGGGCCTCTTGCCCTCAAACCAGAGCTCATATTCCAGCAAAAAACGTTTCCTTAAGAGATTGTTAAGTTGCCGCGGGGGTGTGTGCCGCCGCGAACGTGGCCGAGTTCTGCTTGCGGATGGCCTTCAACTTCCGCTGAGAGACCCCGATACCCACCGCCGTGGCCACCAGTGTGACCAGCGTCGTCACCGCTGCGACGGCGATCCACGCCGTAGGGCTTAGGCCGACGAATATCTTGTCGCCACCGCTGTCGACGCTGGTGCTCGCCTGCGCACCGGCTTTCGCGCCAGTGGGGATGACGGGGAACACGTTCAGCCCGCAGTTGATCTTGGCATCCGCTACCAGCTTGATGAAGCCGCTGTCACCCCACGAGCTGCCGTACGAGTTCTTTAGGATCCAGTAGTCGCCAACCGACGAGTCGGTGCCGTAGCCCACGAGCAGCAGGGCGTGGTTGAGGTCGTTCTTGGACGCCATCTCCCCGTTGTTCGGGCAGTTGTAGAATCCGCCAGCATACTCTCCAAAGCCGCCGTTGGATGTGATGGCCACGGCAATAGGCTGCTTCTCCAGCGCCGAGCGCAGTAGCGTTGTGCAGTTGCTGGAAGTGGTGCAGTCCACGCCGACAATCTGTTCCCAGCCCGTGATGCTCGCGGCTGCTTCGTCCCCACTAACGGTGCACACAGATGAAGTATTCATAGCGGATGAGCTTCCTGAACTGGAGTCATCGTAGGGCATCGTGAGTTCTGTCACCAGACCCCAACTGTTCTGCGCTGCGTCCATAAAGGCGCCGTGCGTCATCCCTCCGTTGCATCCGTCGTTCTGTGACTCCCACTTGATCTCGGACTGCATCCAACTGGCGCCATCCACGCCGCTGTCTGAAGCCCAGCAGTACTCAAACGTCAAAGTTGTTTGCAATGTGCTGCACGTCAGGAACTGCTGCGGCGAAAGCGATACTGCGGCCGACGCGTTCTCTGCGATCACCACTGCAGTCTCGATCGCGTCGGCAGCAACGAATGACCAGCAACTTCCGCAGCTCTTCTGACTTTTTACAGGCGAGCACACGCTGTGGCCCATGGAGTTGTCCGAGTCGCACCAGTTCCAATAGGAAGTGCTCCCAGAGCTCGACACCGCACTGCTGTTCGAGCTGTTCGCTGCGGTCTGGAGGCGACGCGCGTACGTGGACGCCACCTCTTGGTCCACGAACTCCTCGGGCGTCATCGACCGCTTGGTCGACGAGGTCAAGTGGCGCTCGTTCACCCCCATGTGATACGAGAACTCGTGGCCGATATTTTTCGCGTAGATGCTCACATCTGCACACGCCCAGCTCGTGAGAGAATTGCGGGTGCGAACAGCAAAATTCTTCCGCCCCTACCTTCGATGAACGTCATGTGCTCCTGCAGGTTGCGTCGGTAGCTGTCTCTGTCGCTGTAGGCCACATCGTTGCGCTCGAGCAGCAGCTCTCGCAGTGCGCGCGAGTCCACCACCTCTCCACGCTCGCCGGCCCAGAGGCACGGCGAGTCCGCGGAGCGGGCGGCTGGGCAGTCCACGAGGGCGCCGAGCGATCGGTCCGTGGTCTGGGCGGCAGCAGCGAACGCTGCAGAGAGCGCCACGACTGCTGCATATAACCTCATGACTCTGGCTATTGGCCGTCTCCGTGGCTATTCTTGCACTGAGAGTGGAGCAATCCCGACACGCTGTCGTAGAGGCTGCCCAGGTGGTCTTGAGAAAAGCTCGAGATGGTGTTGAAGCGAGCACGCGAGTCCACAAATTCAGCCGCCAACTTTTAATCGCGGGATCCCGTGGCAGGGGCAGGCAGATTCACTGAATCATTCAGTGCTCCCCCTCACTCGTAAACAAGGAGGCCAGTGCGCAAACTGGCAATACCGGTACAGTACAGTACAAAGGTTTGATACGCTCACGAGAAGCGTGTGAAGCATACATGTACTGCGGACAGCCATCTGAAAAAGGTACCATCCTCTCCACTGCTGTCGAGATCGCGAATGCGAGAGCTCTTTCTAACGGTTAACATCGCTTTATTGTGTTGGATCAAATATGAAGGTACATGAGGTCAAAAAGCGCTGGTGTCGCCGTGACAAGTGGCCTTCGCGAGGAGTTGCCCAATGAGGCGGGCCTAGCGCGCCGCGTTCTGGGCGTTGTTCTGGTTGCGAGCCGCGTACATGGCCGAGTTCTGCTTGCGGATCGTCTTGATCCGACGGTTTGACACGAGCATGCCGATGGCAGTTGACACCATGGTGAAGATAGTAGTCACAGCGGCAACTGCGATCCATGCGGTCGGGCTCAGGCCCACGAAGACCTTGTCGCCGCCGCTGTCAACACTAGTGGACGCCGCAACACCGGCAGAAGCGCCAGTGGGGATGACGGGGAAGATGTTCAAGCCGCAGTTCACCTTGGAATCGGCGACCAGCTTCATGAAGCCGCTGGCGCCCCAGGAGCTCCCGTACGAGTTCTTGAGGATCCAGTAGTCACCCTCCGTTGCGTCTGTGCCGTATCCCACAAGCAACAGCGCGTGGTTCACATCGTCCTTTGAGGACAGGTCGCCGTCGTTCGGGCAGTTGTAAAATCCACCGGCGTAGTCGCCGAAAGGATCCTCCGAGTTGATAGCGACGGCGATCGGTTGCTTTTCAAGAGCCGACCGCAGCAAGATCGTACAGTTGCTAGAAGCCGTGCAGTCCGCGCCAACGATCTGTTCCCAACCCGTAATACTGGCAGCAGTCTCGTTAGCACTGATAGAGCATGCCGACGAGGAGTTGTCGGATGCCACACTGCTCGACCCAGAGTCGTCGTACGGCATGGTGAGCTCCGTCACCAGACCCCACGAGTTCTGCGCAGCGTCGATGAAGGCACCGTGCGTCATACCACCGTTGCAGCCGTTGTTCTGCGACTCCCACTTGATCTCCTGCTCCATCCAAGTGGCACCGTCCACTCCGTTGTCCGACGCCCAGCAGTAGTCGAAGGTCTGCGTTGTCTCCAGGGTGCTGCACGTCAGGAACTGCTGCGGCGAGAGCGACACCGCCGCCGACGCGTTCTCCGCGATCACCACAGCGGTTTCGATGGCATCCGCAGCGGCAAAGGCCCAACAACTGCCGCAGTTTTGCTGGCTCTTGACCGACGAGCACACGCTGTAGCTGAACGAGTTGTCCGTGTCGCACCAGTTCCAGTACTCGGAGCTGCCGGAGCTCAACACCGTGCTGGTGCCCGTGGCCGTGCTGCCGCTAGCCTCCGATACAAGTCGACGAGAGCGAGCCGACTTGACCTCTTGGTCCACGAGCTGCTGCGGCGAGAGTCGGCGCCGGGTCGACGACGTCAGGTGCCGCTCGTTCACGCCCATGTGGTACGAGAACTCGTGGCCCACGCTCTTGGCGTACATGTGCACGTCCTCGATGTACGTCATGTGCGCCTGCAGGTTGCGGTGCAGCGGCTCGCGGTCACTGAAGGACACGAGGTTGCGCTGCACGAGCAGCTCCCGCAGCGCCTCGGAGTCGACGACCGCGCCGTTCTCGCCCGCCCAGAGGCACGGAGACGCAGCGGAGCGCACGACGGGGCAGTCCACGAGCGCGCCGAGCGCGCGCTCTGTGGTCTGCGCGGCGGAGGCCGCGGCGGCGGCCGTGGAGAGCGCGAGGAGTGACGCCTGGACGCGCATGGTACGGGGCGGGCGGAGTGATAAGTGTGAGTCTGCAGCCCGCTGTCTCTTTGGCAGTTTGGACATTCATCCCCCGTTTCAGCGGGATTCAGAGACCTTTGAAGAAGCATAAATTAGGAAAAAGGGGGTGGTGAATATGCAAAATGACTTTTATGTATGGGATCCACCACCGCCGAACTGTGTTACGATCGCGAGAACGAAGCCTTGACAGTCAAGTTGACGAAAGGCAACGCGGCGCTTTTAGCCTTACAGTGTACTTACTGCCACCAGCAACCGTATTTGGCTGCTAAAGCCTGCAGTTGAAGAGCCTCGACTCGAGATTCTCGAGTCGAGACCCACGGATGCATGCGCGGCTGCCGAGTCTTGTATGAGTCACACGGGTGTCCAGAGACATCCTACGAAAATCCAGGATTTGGACCCACTGCGTTTGACTTGTTTGGACCAACTTGTGCCAGGCTCGCACGATGTATTACATGGAACTCTATAGCGGCAGGAGCTCGGTGTGTTCTTGAATGGTTGAGATTTCATTGACGAACAACACTAGAGCCCACCTGGCTACATGTTGACCAGTGTGTAATTGTAGTACTGTATGTACACAACTGTATCCGCCAGCCCGGAGTTCCGTGACACTTCAGGTGGGACCATGGGGCTACAGTTTAAAGATGCCTGGGGACCGCCAAGACTCGATTTGGCTTGAAATCGAATTGAAATTGTGTGTAAACCAGAAACAAAATATTGCAAAACATAGCAAACCGAACGTACCCATGGTGTTGATCAAGCTGTGGTGTGGTGTGTATGGCGAAGGGAGTGTGTTCTCTGCCGAGATTGAGGTCAGTGCGGAGGTGGAAGCGCTACATAGGCCATTGCGGACATCGTGAGCACCGACCAGCGCGCTGTGCCACCAAGACTCGTGACACTCTACTTGGCGAAGAAGAGCGGCGCGTGGCTGAAGGCCGACGACAATGTGGAGGGCTTCTTGGTAGGCGAGACCGACAAGAAGTACAAGAAGATGCGCTCATCGTGGAAGCTCGACGATAAAGATTACTTTGGCGCGAATTTTCAGCCTGGCCTCGAGTAACATCTTGGTGGAACTCCCAATACCGCGTTTTCACTGTGTCGGTATCGGCGAACCTGACTTCAAAATGGCGAAGTACAAGCGTAGGTATTTGCTATGGATATTGTATTCCTGCGAAACAGAGTGGTTGTTTACCTCGTTTCTGCAGATCAGAGCGCTGGAGATGGATCGACAAGGTGCAATGGTCCTTACCTGCGTTGCTTTATTCCTTGTGACCATCGCGTTGGCCTTTGGACAAAATCCATTCGACGAAAAAAATGTCTAAGCGGTTTTTTCTTGTATGGGTCATTGCTTTCGTTGCCATCTGCCCGGTATCATAATGCACTTTCCAAGATGGCAGGCAAGTAAAGTGGTCGAGATAGCAAGCATCGAAGCAAACGAGAGGACTGCGTTACTTTGTGCTGCTGAAGCTCAACAAGGACCTCCGATGTATGGCAATGATCGATGGTCAAAGTGAAAACATTAAACATGCGGTTCCTTCTTTCACCGTACGCTAGGTGCTTCCTACATCGTCCGCTCTTCCTTCGTGTTTAAGATCATCGAGAGTGCCCCAATGCACCCTTAGAGACAACGATGATGTACGGTATGTACATCCGTGACCGGCAAGTTGGAGTCTGCAACAAATAACATGCTCAAGACAACAGTAGCTGGGCATAAAAACTCAGTCTACGAAGTCATGGCGGGTATGCTTCATGTGCATCGCTACATGTAGCTGTCGTCGTGTAAATTGAGGAACTCTTAAAGATATTGTAAGGGTAACCTTACAGCACAATTACCGGTAGCCGCCTGACCTTGGTATCAGTTTGATCACCACCATCCTGATGCGCTGACAGCTTATCAGGCGTTGATGACATCAACTTGATGCTAGGGCCTGGGCCTCCATTGCTGGCCAGCCAAACACCACACG
>BSXT01001817.1:0-20726 GCA_030267785.1 Phytophthora fragariaefolia | reverse complement strand
ACCTGGGCGGCTCCTCCAAGCTACCGTTCGGCTACGGCCACACGGACGAGCAGGACATGAGCGACTTCTTCGACGGCGCAGCGTCCGTGTCCTTCGTGGGGCGGCCGTTCCCCCTGGAGGAGGCGGATCTGCACCTGCAGCGGCTGCAGCGCTGGGGGCTCACGTTCCTGCGCTTCATCGTCACGTGGGAGGCCATCGAGCACGCCGGCCCCGGCCAGATCGACCACGAGTACCTCCAGTACATCCGCGCCGTCGTGGACAAGGCGGCCGAGTACAACATGCTCGTGTACATCGACCCGCACCAGGACGTGTGGTCTCGCTGGACGGGAGGCGACGGCGCCCCCATGTGGACGCTCGAGTGCGTCGGCTTGGAGCCGCGCAACTTCGAGCCCACAAAGGCGGCGCTGTGCCTCGAGACGTGCGGCCTGCCCGCCTCCAAGTTCCCCAAGATGATCTGGCCAACCAACTACGCCAAGTTGGCTTGTGCCACCATGTTCACGCTCTTCTGGGCCGGCAAGAAGTACGCGCCCAACTGCTTCGTGGACGGCGTGCAGATCCAGGAGTACCTGCAATCGCACTACTTGGACTCGCTGGCGGCATTGGCTGAAGCGCTCAAGGGCCTCCCCAATGTCGCGGGCTATGGCACCATGAACGAGCCGTCTAACGGATGGATTGGCGCGAAGGACCTGCTGAACTCCGGTGGCTTCAGGAATGGTCACGCGCCATCACCGTTCTCTGCCATGCTGCTTGGTGAAGGTATTGCTCAGGACGTTGAGGTGTGGGGTGCTGGTATCATGGCGATGATGCGTGGCAAGCCGCTGCGAGTGGAGTGCATCGACCCCAAGGGTGTGCGAGCCTGGAAAGATGGCGCTGGCTGTATCTGGAAGAAGGAAGGCGTGTGGGGCTTCGACACACAGGGTAACCCGAAGCTGCTTAAGCCTGACTACTTCAACGGCGTCGATTTTGGCACCGAATTCTTTTTGCCCTTCGCGAAGAAGTTCACCAAGCGTATTCAGAGTATTTCGCCGAAGGCCATGATCTTCACGGAGATGCCTCCTACCGAAACCGGAGACCTCGTGTTCCCTCAGATCAGCAACGACGATATTCCGCTTGCTGTCAACGCGATGCACTGGTACGACTTGATCACGCTGTTCACCACGACCTGGCGTTCCTACTTCACGCTGGACTTTGTGACGGGCAAACCTGCTTTTGGCAACACCACACTTCGCAAGCTGCACCAGCACCAGCTCGCCCACGTTGCAAGCTTCGGACGTGAAAAAATGGGCAATGCTCCGACACTGATTGGCGAGACCGGTATTCCATACAACATGAACCATGCTCACGCATTCGAGACTGGAGACTTCTCCGCGCAGGTAGCAGCGTTGGATAACACGATCTTCAACCTTGAGTCGCAGCTGCTGTCCTTCACGCTGTGGAACTATACGGCTGACAACTCGCACAAGTTTGGGGACCTGTGGAACCTGGAGGACCTTAGTATCAGCAGCCCAGACTCGGAGGCCCTTGCACGCCGTATTTCTGGTGTCCGTCGTCGCGATGACTCTGCTCGTGCTCTGCGTGCCTTCGCGCGTCCACATGGACGCAGGATTGCAGGGATTCCCAGCAAGTCGCAGTTTGACCTGAAAAGTGCTGAGTACGTGCTTGAGTACACTTCCGCGAAGTCGATGTCGAGCTCGCTCACGGAGATCTACGTCCCGTACGCACACTACCCGGACGGCTACCGTATGACAGCTTCTGACGGCCACTTTACTATCGATAAGCACGAGGGCTATGACGTGGTGAAGCACGAGCACGATGGCCACGCGCACAAGCATCGTGTAGTGGTATCACCCAAGAAACCTCTTCATTCTCCCCACTCCAACTGGCCGGTGTACCTTGCTCTCGCCGTCGCTGTTGTGAGCCCGTACGTTGAAGCGTACACGCGCAAGTAATTCGCTTCGTACTGCTAAACAAGTGCTACACGTGGCTGCCCTCGGAGAGTCCCACTTGTCAGAATATAAAGTCGCTGTTATTCACCATTATTGATCGCTTAGTTCATCATTCGCAATGCCACGCTTCTACGCCCCACTTCACAGTTCATCATCCGTAAACCACTCCGAGTGCGTGACAACACCTGCAGCATGCGGGCGCTTCGGCGCCGCACTATCCTCGACGTCCTCCATCATCTCCTCATCCTCTCCAAAGTCGTCAAAAAGTCTGTCCTCATCTTCGTCCGTACTTGGCACTCCAAGCACCTGGTACGCCCGACTCGAGCTCACACTCGAGCTCCGACGTCTCGAAGCCTCGAGCCCTCCAGCCGCGTCCGTGGGCTTGGCTTCCAGCTTCGTCTCCTTGCCCTGCTCCTCCTTCCGCTCCGCCGCTTGGTCCAGCTCTCGCATGAAGCGACTGTGCGCCTGGTACCACTGGCGTTTCTCCGCCATGGACAGGTGCTCGAACTCGTGCGGCGTGAGCGACAGATACGCCGGCAGATGCTCCGAGAACGTCGTCTCCATCGCTGCAGGGGGCCGGAAGACCACCATCTCGTTCCCCTGCGGCGACGCCGCCGCAGCTTGCGCCACCGCCACATAGTGCCTGTACATCCTGTCCATGGGTCGGTGGCGCTCCCCCGCCCCCGCCGCGAAGAAGCTGCGCATCCCGCCCACGTCTCCGTAGACCCTCACGCCGGTCTGATCCCCGGCCGCGTCCATGTCGCTGTCGCTGCCGCTGCCGTCCACCGGCGGCTTCTCGCGGCCGAACTCGTCGAGCTCCACGACGCGCGCGCCGCCCGCCTCCTGCCGCGGCTTGTCCCTCGCCAGCCGCCGCCCCCTGCTGCGGCCCCGCCCCAGCGCGGCGTCCAGCCCCACCACGCGGCCGCGCGAGCCCTGCAGGCACAGCTCGTCCAGCTGCTCCGCCAGCGTGCGCTGCCGCTTGCGCGACGCCGCGCTGCGGCCCAGCGACGAGCGGAACGTGGACGCGCGCAGCAGCGACGGGCCCGCGTGGTGCTGGAAGTAGTTGTACGAGCTCTGGCGCATGGTGCGCGAGTCCAGCTCCTCGATCTCCACGGCCGCCGACTCCTCGCGCCGCCGGCGCACGCCGCGGCTTGCCATGCTCGTCTCGCGCTCGCTTCTCTCGTTCGAATTCTGACGTAGAATCTCCGCTTTTGTGACCTGACGCGGGTTTTGTGACATTCCCGCTGAGAAAGTTCGAGGCTTTTCGCGTGGAACTCGACGATTTCAAAACAACAATGCCGCTTGCATCGTTCTGATTCTCTTGAATTTGTGTGCGCCACTGGCTGGTTTTGCATCACATCTTTTGCGTTATCTTCTGTTTTTAGCGCATACACGTTCGGTAATCCAGCAGTGGCTCCTTGATACTCAAAACCTAGGTAAACATGCAGTGTCTGACTTCGGAGCAAGCAAGCTTGCTCCGCGCTTCATCGGACCCTTCACCGTGTTGGCGAAGCACGGCAACGCGTACACGCTGAACATACCGTCCAGCATGCGCCTCCACCCAACCTTTTACGTTGGGCGGTTGAAGTCATACTCGCAGCACGAGTCACCTATTCTTGGTGACTCGGCGCCGACGCCTGCTCGAGCGCGCCGACGCGCGTTCGCAAAACAGCCAACCTCGACCCAAGGTCGACCTGCACGTTTGAGGCGGTCTGCGAGACCTGGGCGAGCTGGGCCTTTAACAGGGGCAGCTCCTGCCTCAACGCGGCAAACTCGGCCGTCTGGAGGCGTTCAACAGCCTCCAGACGATCAACGGAGTCTGGTGGACCAGACCCGCGGCGTCTTCCCGCCGCCTCCGCCCTCACTGCGAGACGCACAGGGGGAAATTCGCTGGATCGTCTAGCGAATTGTTGATCATCGGATCCGGACCCAAGGTCCGGATCATTTTCGTATTCGTTGGAAAGGATTTCCTCCGAACCACGATACGTGGGAGCCGCGGAACGTCCTGATGCGGGATGTTCCGGAAATGGTGACGGAGTACGAAGCCCGCCACCACCAAAGCAGCCGAAGGGCGTAAAACTTGAGCGAGAGCTGTAGTCACCAACAGCTCTCGGCAGAGTGCTGCGCCCACCAGCAGCACTCGAAGACATCTGCGCAATCAAGTAAGTGCGCAGACCCTTCAGTTCCTCGGGCACACATTCACCCGTGTTCCCGTTAATGTCCCGTTCGGACACGCGCACTGCCCCGACGTGGCAGTGCTCGCACGCGATGCCCATCGGTACCGCGCACGGAATACCGGCTTCGACTGCACCCCAGTGCAGTCGCTCAATCTTGGAGCGCTTGGAAAAGCGCTCATAGCTTTTGCGCGCTAAGCGAACGCGCTCACGGTAACCAGCTGGGTTGCTGTTGGAGTTTTCAACGAAAGTACCCCAGCTTTGACAGAGTGCCTGCCACTCGGGCACCCTGCTTCTACGAGAAGTCTTCTTGTTCCCGTACCATCGGAGCTCCTGGAAAAATCCAATGTAGTAATCGCGTCTTTGATCCGTCGCCGGATCAAAGTCGATCTCCTTAGTAACATCATCGTCTTTGATGCCACTGCACGAGTACGATGCATACTGATTCGGCGGAGCGGTACTGCCGAAGCGAGATTCGATCTCGCTTGGAGTCGGCATCCAGGGGTCGCTCACTGGAGCAGTGCGCGACGCACTAACACCAGACGGAGTGAAGTCGCCTCCACTCCGCGGGCTGGACAACGGCCCAGCGTCAGCGAGGGTCTATCGCTGCTGCTGTGCGAGCGCTTCGAGCTCGAAGCATCCTCGTGAGGACGACGCAATCCCACACTTGGATTATCACGTCGGTTTCCTCGTCTTCTTCGCCATCCTCCATGTCGGCATCGCTGCCGACATCGAATAAAGCTTCGAGCTCATCGCGGGCAAACACAGTGTTGCCGCGGGGCTTGTTGTTCTCCCCAAGCGAACGATGTCGCTTGGGGGAGCTTGACGTCGTCACAGTTTGAAGTGACGGCGGGTGACGAAGTCGGGGAGCTTCTAGTCGTCACTGAGAAAGCGACGACAGTGTTCGCTGCTGCAGATGCAGCAGGCGTGCCGGTGGCTTGCATCGTTGGCGTGCTCATTCCGAATGAGCACGAGTATGTCCTCCAGAGAAGTCTTTGGATTGATGTGTAGAGACCGGCACATCAAGTTCTAACGGGGGGGGGGGTGTAGCAGGGCTACACATTCGGCCAACCTCCACATTAGTGCAACACACACTAATGGATACATTCGGGTGGGCCACATTGCAGTGTGGCCACCATTCATAGTAGGAAGCAATAATATTGGCAGAAAGCAATAGATATCTGCCAATAAGGAACATGCATTAGGACAAAGATTCTGCGAACCACTCGTTGGCAGATCCTCTCTTTATAGATATCAGGTTTAGGAGGCAAGGCCGAAAGTTAACATTCAATTCAGTTCTCATTTCTACCAAAAAGGTTATTAATAGTCTTTATTTAGATTTAACTACACTTGCAGAGCCAAGTATACTTATTCTAAATTAACTACACCTACGCTTCCTCCTACACGTCGCGCGTAAGCTAAAGTAGTGAGCTAAGTAAGCCCACTACATGTTCAATGGTGAAATGCGACGATGTTTCCCACTCACGAACAGTACGCTTAGGCATATGCTGAAAAAAAATACCCGAAACCAAAGCTTACTAGATACTCGAAAATTACGCAAAAATTCCGGAAACGACTGAAAATTACGCGGATTCTCAATTTCGGAACTATATGGGTGCTGGGGTTTAGGTAAATACTAATTGGCTGAACCGAAATACAATTACACTAAAACAATGCGAAAAAGGTTTAAAATGTCACAAATTAACACTTAAACAACGATACTTAGCGCTAATTCAAGCGTTGGCGCTTGGGCTTGTAATTGGATTTATTCTGGCCGACCCCAGAACATGTAGCTGTCTCTTTTGAACCTCTTCAAGTCCTCTTTTACGCGAGCTTTCCTTAAGTTCACGGTCGAATACAGTAGGGAGTGTGTTATGAATACGCACCACTTCTAAACTTAGGATACGGCAAGCTTCTCGATAAAGTATACGCTCGGACTTGGAGTAAAACCTCTTCTCCTGGTATTGTAAGTGGAGAGTTAAGATTGTAAGGCGATTAACTGAGTTTAACCCCTTAATGCCCCGGTCCCCGACTGTGGTACCTAAGCTTCAAATCCCTGTAGTCTTTTTTTCTTATGTGCATAGTACCAACATAATATTTTTTGTCAAGGTTTTAGTATATGGAGATATACTGTATAGTTAAAACCAATGATCGAAAATGGAAGAGATAGTGCGATTGCACGCGGATTAGGTTAGCTGAGAAAGAAAAAGACCAACCAAATATTCCCTCGTTGGTGTGAGAAAGGCGCGGTGAGACCTCCGTCACCGTTCATTTCTCGTCATTCGAGAATTTGCCAAGCGGGACACAAGTGGGTAGAAATGGTTGGTACGACCTGAAAGGTGCCCAGGCGCATCCTGACCGATTGCCAGGAGCGCCTGCTCCGTGCAGTACGGCGTCGGGAGCAACAAAACGTTCTTGAAAATGAGCGCCGCCAGAGACTCTTGGACCGCACCCGAAGACGCGATGAAGCATAGCGTCAGCGGTAGGAGAGAGCGGAAGTGGTGCAGCGAGAGACAACACGAGAAACGGGAGCGCTAGTAGAAGGCTTGGTCTCTGCTGTCTGCAGAGAACCGCAACCAGACGTCCAACCAGTGTAACACAAGGAGACACGGTTGACAACCGTGGAGATGGGTGAGCACTCGCCTCTGCCGACTGCGTCAAGCTCCTTTTTGCGTGTTAGCCCTTCGAAGTGCAAGAGATCGAGCAAACCACAGCGTGGAGGAGAGGAGAGCGAAGAAAAGGACTAAGCGGAAGTGTCTGCCGTGGGGTTCGATGATGATGATGAAGCAGACGACGAAGGGGGCGTAGCTCCTGCAGATCCCTTCGACCCCAACCTCACGGCGGCCGGCGCGGATGAGTCCGCGGCTCTCGACTCGGAAGAAGAGCTATCTTCCGACGATGACGTAGAATTGCACGAAGGGAAGTCGATGTGAGCGAAGATTGGGAGCTGGTGGCCGAGCCCGAGGACGGTGACATCACCGAGACCAGCGAGATGCCGACTTCTGCGTTCTTAGAGTCGGCAAAGAACTGCGACCCCGTAAGACGATGGAGAGTAGACGGCTGGGAATTCAATGAGGCCAAATTTGGCCCAGACCAAAGCTACCCGGTCTCTACAACGGCCACTATGGCCCGAGTGAAAGCGTGCTGCACTTCGCTGAGGATACGCTTGGACTAATGCTATTATTTTTGCCTCCAGCGCTATGGCGACACATTGCTGCAGAAAGCAGCCAATGCCTGCGGTGAAATGTCACACATTAAGCAAAGAAACTGCAACAGCGACAGAAACGCGAGCACCAACCAGTGGAGAATTTGAACGAGCTGAAGAAGCGGTTGCGGGAAATTCGTGCCATAGAGCCATGGGAGGTTCTACGTGTGATGGGTTTGTTTATTGCGCGTATATTGTGTCCACAACAGGCTGGGTTGGCTGCACACTCGTCTATCGAGGGCAATGGAGCTGTGCCAGCAGGGACGTTCGGTGCTTACATGTCAAGAAACCTCTTCGATCAAGTGATGCCGCCCCTGCACTTTACGAACAACATGTTACCACGAGCCAAGACCGACAGATCGTGGAAGATCATGAGCGTGCTGGACACTCTTCAACGTATCTTTGCGCGGGGATACGACTCGCCGGCTGTGATCAGCTTCGACGAAATGGTGCTGCCGTCGAGATCGCGCCGAAGCATGACCAGACAGTACCTACCAGACAAGCCCACATATGGTGCACAAAGGTGTTTGCTGCGTACTGTGCCAATACTGCATACTGCTTAAGGTTCATACCTGCGTGGTGTATGCATACTTCGTTTTTTTAGAAGGCTTGCGCGTCCACTTTGGTGGCGCACCAGTCTTTTTTCAGGTACCATTTCTTATGTTGGATCTCCTACTTTATGTTGGTAACTATGTTCAATATGTCAATTCACGCTTGAAATGGTGACCTCCCAGCACACAAGCGCAACGCTTTCCTGAAACAACTCCAAGCACAGCTCGTAAAGCTGGACGACACAGAATTTCGTAAATGGGAGGTGAGGGTCCTGTGTGCTTCGTGGATGGCTACTTGTGCTAACAATATAGGTTGCCTGCCTCCACCAGAGCAAAACGCAGCAGCAAGCAGCTTCGGGGACCGCACCAGGAGAGCAGCCGACAGCCAGCCCCAGCTTCGACGCAGAGGAGCACACACTGTAGGAGAACCCCGACCACAAGGTCTGCGCACTCGGCTCCAAGCGCCGGCAACGCTCCTGCAGGGTGTGCGCGGCGCTACAGGTGACGCCTCGCAAATTTACCAAGTGGTTCTGCCCTGCCTGCTCGGACAGCAACAAGGGTACGTAAGTATGAAGCTGTGAGTGCGGAGTCTATATACTAGCCTCTATCATGTGACCTACTAGCACGTACATGTGTAATATATAAACTCCATGCTCAATGTCGTATGGGACCACATAGGTGGTGAGTCGAGGAACCTTTATATCCAACATAGACGTCCTATGTTGGTCCTGCATATTTTTGTTCTTCCTGCATACACCAAATTTGGGGACAAAATCAAGACCACCTATACTTTGTTTTATATATTTTTATGTGGATAGCCTATATAAGAGTCCCTAAAAATGTCGGGCAGCGAGGGGTTAATACGAAGTCGATCTACTGCTTGGAGATTAGGGCATGGTTTGAGTTGAGGTTTTTACTTTTTTATTGCCCACCTTCATCATACAAGGCCAAAGACTTCCGCAATATACTAGGTTTACGTGAGGGAAGGTGACTAGTGAAGCGAAAAGGGTTAAACTATTACAATCCTTCGGATAACTAACCGTTAGCGAAAAACGTAAGGGTAGTTACCGTAATCGACTAGCGAAAAGCGTTAATGTCGACTTTACGGCTAGCGAAAAGCGCTAGTGCCGCTAAGTCAGAGTATACGTAGAGTAGTAGTTAATGCGAAACCTGTAACCCTAACCCGGATACTGGAGCAGTAGTCGAGTTGCATGCCGAAGTAGCGAGTCGAATCGGTCGATTGGGGATCTTATGACCACTTGCCCGGCGAAAATGGACCTTAAGTGCTACCAGATGTAAGGCTTGAGCACTAGTTGACGCAGAGACCGCGAGAGAAAGTAGACCGCGATGCGGAAGTGTGTAGGTGGTTGAATGCAAATTGCAGAATGATATTAGTTAGTTAAGGCTGTGTTGCCGGCCGTCTGGGCAGTGCCCAAGGCGGTGCTAGAATAAATGTATTTGATTGGCAGTTCACTTCAAGTTGAAGCGGATTGACGAGCACTATACAAACGTCAATGTGCACAACAAAGACAATGCACCACAGTGCATGTTCATTTGCTTGACCTACTTGTCTTTATCTTGTGATGGCTAAGCTAGAGCTGTGCTTACACCCTAAGTCGTAGTTCCTAGATGCATTCCTCGACGTGATCGTCAAGCGTCTTGGCCCTTACAACCCAGCTACGGCACGTCTCGCAATCAAAGTCCATCCCAACTAGAGTACCATTTACTTTTGACCAAAAGGATAACCAATAAATCGCTATTCGAACACTCCCACTGAACGTTCAAATACATTTCATGGGGTGTTAGTACACACTGTTCGTTTCTTATCTTATGGGCCAAAGGATCTATTACGGCCAGCTCTACCGGTTCGCGTTCGGGTTTGTGATTGCCAAAGTAAATTGTCAAAAAGTGTATTTCGTACAATGTACGTAATCTATTCACACAGTGTGGGCGGTGGGTTCAAACCTCGCCGAATGCGGGTTCGAACCCCAAAGCACGGCAACCCCCAACCAGGAATGCGCTAGACACACCCTGGTCGAATAAACTTCATCCTAAGCAGTCCCGAGGGCCTCGGACTATCTGTGTCTCTTGGTGGGGGCTCATATGCAGTACTACGTGCAAACACACAGCGTACCTCGCCTGGTGTCTTCCCGCCGCGCGCCTTTCAACTTCAGAAATGGCACCAAAACGGTTTCATATGCTTGGTGTGAGTTACAAAGGCTGGTGGGCCGAACATAGTTTGATGTACCCCATGAATTGAAATAAACTACATAGGTTATGTGTCACACTAATTCAAGTACACTGCATAGGTTATATCAAATAACCACGTAACCAACCTTTTGCTATTATTAGTTACTCTGCATGTTTGTTTGAGCGCCGCCGCGGCACCTTACGGACGCGGCGGTCTGTGCTTGTCGCGGTCCGCACGTGGCGGAAGAGACGGTGGGGGCGGCGGTGTTAGAGTGAGCCCCATACCAGCACTGCATATGATGGGACCTTAGCATACACAAATTAAGATAAGTATAGTTAAATTAAGTATACACTATCCCTCGGTGAAAGCTCCAGGCTTTCAACTACGAATCAGAGGCCGGCCCATGGCTGACCCCTTCACTCGTGCAATGATGACATTGGCAAAAGGATCTCACTTCTCCTTTTGCCAACGACTGAGCACTACAGTCTATTATAAGGCATTAAGAGAAAATTATAATAAGTTTTAAACAAACTTTCTTGTTCAACAGGCGGAAGGCCCATCGTCGCAGCCACCGGGGCCATACAGGGCCCACCGCTAGCCGGTCGATCTGCACCAACGTTGGGCTACCAGGATTTGCTAACAAATCCGGCTACTATCCCGGCTATTGGTGATAACGCGACACAACAGCAGCGTAATGAACACCTGCTGGAAACAGCCTTTTTGCAGGAGCAGGAGTCGTATCTCCGTGACCTGTTCAACCAGACACCCCCGCATGGCTATATGACGCAATTAAGCATACCGCTTGCGTCGCAGTCGGTGCCACAGTTTTGGCGTCAGCTGGAAGCTGATTTCGGCCAAAGCAATGCCATGGGGATGGTGGAGCTAATAGCGGAGTTTGAGCGTACTCTGGCTATGAACTTTAGCTCTATCAGCGAGCTGTTTCAGCGCCTACGCGCCGTGCGAAATCGTCTAAATCGGCAAGGACAAGAGACGCTGCACGTGCATCTATTGCCAAGCCAGCTGATGATTGGAAAGGTGTTGGCACTCATTCCGAGCCATCTTTGGGGCCCAAGCGTCATGTTTACCCCCGAAGAGCTCACCTTAGAAAAAGTGGAGAAAAAGATGAAGAGCATCTTCGGTAACAAAAGCAGAGCAGAAACCCAGTCTATGGGTAAAGCTGCTTCATCTGTGCCGGTCAAACACGCTGCCTCGGTTGGTGCGGGTGGAAAAAGGGCTCCTACCAAGAAATTGGGGAAGCGCAAGGGCGGCATCGATGAGGCTGCGTGTTTTTACTGCAAAGGAAAGTACAATGAGATGGGTGGAGTGGGACCCCACTTCAAGCAGGATTGCCCCAAGCGCAAGCACGACATGGCGCTCGGTATCGGCTGCAAGGATATCCACAGCGAGCCAAAACCGTTGAAAATTCGGAAGACGGATCATGTTCGTATGCAAAAGGTGCAACCTGCCAAACAGGAAGTGCGTGTTGAGATTCCTGTGGATGCGGCAAGCCTACAAAAGCTTAGCAACAGCCAAAGTGGTACTACTGAACCTACGTCAGAGGATCTGCCGGCGACACCTAGGTAAGTCAGTGCTATCCCTTTCTGTTAAAACCCGTGAATGAGCTGACAGAAAATTCCTGGGTACTGGACACAGGATGCGGCCATGGACTGACAGGTCGTGCATCGGTCTTTGTGACCAAGAGTCCGAATGAGGATTACATGTTTACTTTTGGACAGGGGTCTAAATTGAGAAATACACACCTTGGCACCATTAAATTGCATATTATGAGTCCAACCGGTACTAAAGTAGTACTGCTTAGCAATATAGCATTAGTACCGAATGCCACATCAAATATACTAAGTGAGTACTAGCTTAAAAGATCTGGCTATCAAATAATTGAAAGTAGCACCGCAATGTACAAATTTGTACGTTGGAAACATAAGCTGGTGTTTGTGGCTAAAGCTTTAATGGAGCCTACTATATACACGCATGTACAATGAGAGAACGACAAGTAATGTGCAATGCCATCAAGACAATGCCTTGTAGACCACTCTCAATTCCAAACCAGACCAAACTTGAGAGTCTGCTAAAGGAATGGCATGTAAGGTTTGGACATGTAAACAAAGACAAACTTGTAGACATGATGTCTAAGCAATTGGTTAAGGGCATTCCGTATGGAGAGCGAAGTAAACTAAACCAAGTGAACTTCTTCTGCTCCACGTGTGCGGAGATGAAAATGAGAAAAATGTCATATTGAAGTTTGCATGGAACTCGAGATCCTCGTCCTATTAGCACTATTCACATGGATACTAACGGACCGATGAAAACGATAGGAGTCTACGGAACTGTGGGAACTATTAGATACTTTCTAAGCATTATTGATGATCAGACATCATGGCGTTGGACTTATGTCTTGCGCAACAAAACAGAAGTAAATGACAAAGTTAAAACGTTGTTACTACAATTAGAACGTGTTGGTAAGTTCACAATAAGACGTATTAGATCTGATGGGTGCACTGAGTTTGTAAATCAAGCCTTTAATAAGTTCTGCAAAGACGAATGGATATTATTCCAAAAGTCGAATGCATAATGTCCAAAAGAAAATGGGGCTGCAGAGAGAGACCACCAAACCAAAATGAGCAAGGTAAGGTGTGCGCTAAAGGATGCTGGTATGCCCGAACTGTGGTGGCCAGAGGCACTCATGTACATGACATACGTACAAAATAGAACACCAATGAGTCGGTTACAAAATAAGAAGCCTTATGAGAAGGTATACGGGAAAACTCCTGATGTGAGTGACCTTCAAATCTTGGGAAGTACTTCCTTTGCCCATGTACCTACCGAAAGAAGAAAGGATAAGAAACTTTCAGCCCAAGCCACTAAGCGCCGATTCCTAGGAGTTTCGGAAGAGTACAAGGCATATCGTCTTTTGGATGTGTACAATAACAAGTTCATATACTCTAGCCATGTCATGTTTGACACACAGCATATTGTTGAGATTGTGTCAAGTGCCTTTGAACAAGAAATGACTGAAGAAACAGAGACATCGCACTCTAATTCAGCAGTGGAGATACAATACCACATAGTATAAGTGATCCCAATACTACCAACACTACCCGTAAGGAGAAACGGGGGTTAGTCGAAACAGTGGGAGCGCTTGATAATAAGCCAATGAGACCACGCAGAGAAGCCAAACGTCCTGCGCGTTTTGACGACTACAAGTGCTATCAAGCCCACTTAGATAAAATAAGTCAAGAAGAAACAAACCATAATAAGATTCCAATCCCTCGCAACTTGAAAGAAACGTTAAGTGGCCCTTATCGAAAGCATTGGCGCAATGCTTTAGATCTTGAGTATGAGTCACTAATAGACAACGGTACGTGGCGATTAGTTCCACCACCGCCTGGCCGCAAAGCGCTTCCCTGCCATTGGGTCCTAGTGGTGAAATATCATGCCAATGGGTTCGTCGAACGGTTTAAGGCACGACTTGTCGCGCAAGGCAACCATCAAGAATTTGGAGTTGATTGTGACGAAGTCTATGGCCCCGTAGCGCGTTTCGAATCGCTTCGTCTGGTCTTAGCGATTGGGACCATTCTAGACTGTCATATCCATCAGATGGATGTTCATACAGCATTCTTGAATGGTACGACGAAAGGTAGTCAGCGCATATATGTGCGGCAGCCTCCGGGATATCACGCTAAAGGAAAGGAAGGATATGTGTGTGAGTTACTCAAAAGTATCTGTGGACTTAAACAAGCTCCTAGGATCTGGTACGGTGTACGCCATATGTTTCTCACATCAATGGGTTTTGCACGTTGCAACAAAGAATATTGCATCTACGTACAAAACGTGGATTGGATTGGATTATCATAGTGGTTTATGTTGATGACCTGACAATTATGTCAAAAAGCCTAAAGCTGATCAACAACATTAAAAGAGAACTCTCTATGAGATTTAAGATGAAGGACTTAGGAGATATCCATTACATCCTAAATATGGAAGTCCGCAGAAACAGAGAGATAAGACAATGTCGATATCACAACATCAATACATATTGGATTTACTTAAGAAGTACAATATTGAGAAAAGCTCAGCAGTAACTACACCTCAATTAGCAGGCCGTGAGCTCGAGCCTGAAACTAACATGTCTGCCGCAGAAATCGCTGCGCAGAACTTTGATTATCGAGGATAAGTAGGGTCACTACAATACTTAATGAGAGGTACCCGACCTGATATAGCAAACTCAGTAAGAGAACCAAGTAAGTACTTATCATGCTATAATAAAACACATTGGGAAGCAGCTAGGAGAGTACTTAAATATTTGAAAGGGACGTCGACGTACGGTCTATTTCTTAATGGGAAATCAAAGGAAGTAACGTATGAAGTGTACACAGACGCAAGCTTCGCGTGTCAATCAAAAGAACTCAATCACGGGCTATGTGATTCAGATGGCAGGCTGCACTATATCTTGGTGCAGTAGCAAGCAAGGATGTGTTTCTCTTTCAACTGCGGAAACTGAACTAATTGCATTGAGTGAAGGCGCTAAAGAAGGCGAATGGTTATGGCACTTGCTATCGCAAATGGGATTCAAACAAGAATTACCAGTACAAGTATGGTGTGATAGTAGATCAGCTATACGTATCACAAAGAACTCAGGAAACCATAAAGCAAGCAAACATATTGAGATAAAGTATTTGTTTACTAGCGATTTAGTGGAAGAAGGACGCTTAACCATTGAGTATTGTCCAACTGCAAATATGGCAGCAGACAAATTAACTAAGGTGTTACCTACTAAACAGTTTACGATTTTGAGAACTAAGATTGGAGTTAAAGACCTCGTGACAGTGTACACTTCGTGGGAGTGTTAGAGTGATCCCCATACCAGCACTGCATATGATGGGACCTTAGCATACACAAATTAAGATAAGTATAGTTAAATTAAGTATACACTATCCCTCGGTGAAA
This sequence comes from Phytophthora fragariaefolia, assembly GCA_030267785.1. Lineage (NCBI taxonomy): Eukaryota > Oomycota > Peronosporomycetes > Peronosporales > Peronosporaceae > Phytophthora > Phytophthora fragariaefolia. The sequence goes on along the minus strand of BSXT01001817.1, from coordinate 5,694 downwards.
GCTCCAGGCTTTCAACTACGAATCAGAGGCCGGCCCATGGCTGACCCCTTCACTCGTGCAATGAGGAGAAGTGAGATCCGTTTGCCAATGACTGAGCACTACAGTCTATTATAAGGCATTAAGAGAAAAATATAATAAGTTTTAAACAAACTTTCTTGTTCAACAGGCGGAAGACCCATCGTCGCAGCCACCAGAGCCATTCGGGGCCCACCGCCAGCTCTAGCGACAGGTGGTCCCGGTTGGTGCCAGTAGGCCGCGGCATTGGCGCCGCTAGCGCAAAAAACGCAGCGGCGAGCGCCCGCCCTTGCGTGCCGTACTGTGAAGGCCTCCCACCAAAGGAGGGCCTCGCAGCAGGTACAACGCCGCAACTGCAGCCTCAAGTCATCCACTGTGATATGGGTCGGCACCACCCCGGCACGGCCCTGTTGTTTCTATCTTTATCTTCAGATTTGGAAGTAAGGGTGAGGAAGCTGGCGCGGCTGCGCCAGCTCGTCCTCTCAATGTATCCGCACATCACGCGGATGTACCTATGTTGCACATGGAGCGCAAGTCTTTTCCTATTGACTAAGATTAGTGACCAGTCACAAAGAGAGACATTTAAGCACATTGAAACAGGCACGTCTCGCAGTCAAAGGGCTCCATCACAAATGGAGTACCATTTACTTTTGACCAAAAGGATAACCAATAAATCGCTATTCGAACACTCCCACTGAACGTTCAAATACATTTCATGGGGTGTTAGTACACACTGTTCGTTTCTTATCTTATGGGCCAAAGGATCTATTACGGCCAGCTCTACCGGTTCGCGTTCGGGTTTGTGATTGCCAAAGTAAATTGTCAAAAAGTGTATTTCGTACAATGTACGTAATCTATTCACACAGTGTGGGCGGTGGGTTCAAACCTCGCCGAATGCGGGTTCGAACCCCAAAGCACGGCAACCCCCAACCAGGAATGCGCTAGGCACACCCTGGTCGAATAAACTTCATCCTAAGCAGTCCCGAGGGCCTCGGACTATCTGTGTCTCTTGGTGGGGGCTCATATGCAATACTACGCCCAAACACACAGCGTACCTCGCCTGGTGTCTTCCCGCCGCGCGCCTTTGAACTTCAGAAATGGCAGGCGCAGAAGGTTTACAGGCGCGATATCTGGTCCACGCCGAAGGGCATACCCAAGCAGCATTCGATTGAGCCAACACCGAAGATGAAGGGTATAGACAAGAGAAAAGCCAAGGCGGTCAGAAAGGAGATACCCACTGAAGAGTGGCTGCCAAAGAAGGTGCCATGCAAGGCTGTGTAGACGACTCAGTCGCCAAGTGCAACGGTGGAATTGGAGCAACCAGCGAGTCTGACGGTGTCTGTCACACCACCATCGGGTACATTCGAGACCATGGACATGGACGAGCCGATGGAGCAGTTTGATGTTCCCGTGAGCGCTGGGAGCGTAATCATGTCGCAGCAGCTCGGGCCCAAAGCAATCGCCGAAACTGTCAGAGGGATCGAGAGTATGGCGATGATGCTGGAAGATACGGTAAGATCCTTGTACCTGTTCCTTTTAAATCTTAATGATGCCCTAACGAGTGACTCTTGGGTACGTGACTCAGGATGTGGGTTCGGACTGACCAGCGACGCTTCAAAGCTCGTGGAGCATAGACCCGATAATGGATACATGCTTACATTTGCAGAAGGGTCTAAACACATGAATACACGTGTTGGCACTGTGAAACTGCATTTGCATTCACACAAGGGGATAAACGATTTCTCTTTGAGAATATTGGATTAGGCCACTTGCCAAATCAAATATTATCAGTGAATTTTGGCTTACGAAAAGTGGCTATCAAATCATAGTCACAATCAGGAGACTTTAAATTTGTACTCTACGAGGGCAACCTGGCATTTGTGGCTAAAGCCGTGAATGGGGCGTGCTATGTCCAGAATAAAACCATTAAAGAGAGACAAATACTTTGTAACGCGGCCAAGGTACAGCCCTGTGTACCATTAGAGAGCAATGGTGCTGAGAGGCTAGAGAAAACGTTGCAGGAGTGCCACGTCAAGATTGGCCATCTCAATAAAGACACGGTTATTGGCATGCTTAGCAAACGATTAGTGACAAGGATGCCCACATTACCAGTTCTGTACAACATGTGCAGAAATAAAAAAAAACGGCGAATGTCCTACCGCAATAAAAAGGGATCGAGAGATACACAGCATATTAGCACGATCCACATGGATACGAATGGCCCCATGAAGACTATGGGCGTCTATGGTCGCATTGGTACAATCAAATACTTTCTGAGCATCAATGACGACAACACGTCATGGCGCTGGACTTATGTCTTGCGCAACAAGCAAGAGGTCTATGAAAAGGTGGAAAGTCTGCTCTTACGCCTCGAGCGCGAAGGCAAGTTCACCAATAGACGGATTCGATCTGATGGTGGAACAGAGTTTGTAATTTCTACGTTCAAAACGTTTTGCAAAAAGAAGGGAATTGATTTCAAACATCAAACGCATATAGCCCGGAAGAGAACGGAGCCGCTGAGCGGGACCATCAGAGCGAAGTCGATAGAGTCAGATGTGCCCTTAAGGATGCTGATATGGCACACAGATGGTGGCCGGAGGCACTTATGTACATGACGTACGTGTAGCATCGCCATCCCTATCATCAGATACACTGCCTGGTCGTTCCTCGACAACTACGAGTGGGGGCCGTACGAAACTCCTATGAGACGGTTAGAATACAAGACGCCCTATGAGATGCTGTACGCGAAACCGCCCAATGTACAAGAGCTACCTGTCTGGCGCTCGGTGTATTTGCCCATGTACCAGCGGTAATGCGCAAAGACAAGAAACTGTCCGCTCGAGCCGTAAAATGCCGTTTTCTCGGTATATCCGATGAGCCAAAAGGCTACCGCCTATGGGACATTTATAATAACAAGCACATTCTATCTCGCGATGTGCTGTTCTACCATGGTCAAGCGGGCATTCGACGCCACGATGCCGCTGACACAATTGAATCTGCTGCACGAGAGTCACCCGCAGCAGAAAGAGTGGAAGCTAACACACCTGCTACCGAGAGAACGGGAGCAGTGGGAGCCAACACATCTGCTACCCCGAGTACGGTAGCAGTGGGAGCTGAAGTACCTCATCTAGAGATTACTGGAGCAGTGGGAGCTAAATTAAAACGCCGACGCGGACTAATAGGCAATACCCAACCGGGAGCCACGGCCACGTCGTGAGATAAAGAAGCCCAAACGTTACTCGGATTATCAGTGCTTCCAGGCTAAAATGGGCAAAAACATTGCCAAAGACATCCTAGAGAACAGAGTGCCGACACCACGGACGCTCAAATAGGCGCTAAGAGGCCTGCATAGAGAGCAGTGGAAACAAGCCCTTGAGCTCGAATATGACTCTCTCATTGAGAATGGAATGTGGCGACTCGTACCGCTACCACCAGACCGGAAGGCTTTGTCATGCCATTGCGTATTAGTGGTGACGTTTAACGCCGACGGCAGTGTCGAGCGATTCAAAGCACGCCTAGTGGCACAAGGGAACCACCAAGAGTATGGTGTGGACTGTGACGAAGTATACGCACCGGTGGCACGTTTCGAGTCACTACGGTTAGTGTTGGCTATTGGCACCATTTTGGATTGCCATATCCATCAAATGGATGCACACACTACATTCCGCAATGGGGCTATGGGGGGGGGAACAAAAGATTTATATGCGGCACCCGCATGGATTCGTGAAGCGAGGCCACGAGAACCTGGTCTGTGAACTTCTAAAAAGTATCTATGGCCTAAAACAAGCCCCTAGGATCTGGTATAGAGTACTTCATACCTTTCTACTATCAATGGGGTTTACCCGCTGTCACAAAGCGTTTTGTATTGACGTGCAAAAAGTGGGAGTTGAATGGCTAATTGTAGTCATCTATGTTGATGCCCTGACTATCATGTCGCGCAATATGAGCCTCATTAACAGGCTGAAAGCCGAACTGTCCAACCGGTTCAAGCTAAAGGACCTAGGAGATATTCTCAAAATGGAGGTGCATCGCAATAGACACCAGCGCGTGATGATGATCTCACAGCGCAAATACATTGCAGAGCTGATTACAAAGTACAAACTGAGTGAATCCGCGCCAGTAATGACACCACAAGTGCCTGGTCTCGTACTCGAGCCCGAGACGAAACTAAGCGCAGAGCAAATTGCCGCGGAGCCGCCCTTTGACTACACAGGTACTGTTGGATCGCTTGAATATTTGGTCCGTGGCACACGCCCGGATATCGCCAACGCGGTTAGATAATTATGCAACTTTATATCTTGCTATAACCGAACGCATTGTAATGCAGCTAGGCGAGTACTCAAATACTTGAAAGGAACGTCGACGTACGGTCTGTTTCTCAATGGAAAAACGAGAGACGTGACTTATGAAGTGCGAGCTTTGCGTGTCTACCAAAATAGCGTAAATCAGTAAGGGGGTATGTCATCCAAATGGCTGGGACCGGTATATCATGGTGTAGTAGCAAGCAAGGGAGCGTATCGCTCTCCACTGCTAAAACTGAACTCATTGCACTGAGTGAGGGAGCCAAATAGAGTAAGTGGCTGTGGTATCTACTAGGAGAAATGGGCTTTCAGAGATCGAAACCCGTGCAGGTATGGTGTGACAGTAACGCTGCCATCAGTATCGTAAAGAACCCTGGCAATATCAAAGTGAACAAGCACATCGAAATCCGCTACTTATTCACAAGGGACCTTGTTGAACTCGGTCGCTTAACGATAGCATACTGCTCCACAACCGCAGACATTCTCACAAAGGCTCTACCCACAAAACAATTTCTAAAGCTAAGAGAGAAGCTAGGGGTACGTGATCTAGAATTGTCCACAGTAATTAGTGGGAGTATAGAGCAGGGTGCGCGTCCCTGCGGAAAGCTGAATAAGGAGTGCGCAGACGCACTCTGGCCGATTGGCGAGTGGCAGCCCTACCTGTCTTCCCGACCGTTAAACTGGCAAATAACAGTAAATCCTCTATAAAATGATGTGTATCAAGTACGAGGGAAAATTCGGATCACAGCTGTGATCTGGATAGTCCAGGTAGAGAGCTCCCTGCCATCCAAGTGCAATGAGGAACGAGGGCAGAGAGGAGAGCCGCCGAGGACGCAGTCCGAGGACGAGCTCACTTCTTATTTTGCCTCAGACTGAGCACGTCTATAGAAATGGCTTTAGAAGAAAGAGATAAGATTAAATACATTGTATTGAGACTCATACACTGTTTTTGCTATCCATTCTAACACTCAAGCCATCCACTGTGATATGGGGCGGCACCGCCCGGGTACGGCACGCCTCGCAGTCAAAGGGCCTAATCACAAATGGAGTACCATTTACTTTTGACCAAAAGGATAACCAATAAATCGCTATTCGAACACTTCCACTGAACGTTCAAATACATTTCATGGGGTGTTAGTACACACTGTTCGTTTCTTATCTTATGGGCCAAAGGATCTATTACGGTCAGCTCTACCGGTTCGCGTTCGGGTTTGGGATTGCCAAAGTAAATTGTCAAAAAGTGTATTTCTAACAATGTACGTAATCTATTCACACAGTGTGGGCGGAGGGTTCAAACCTCGCCGGATGCGGGTTCGAACCCCAAAGCACGGCAACCCCCAACCGGGAATGCGCTAGGCACACCCTGGTCGAATAAACT
>BSXT01001816.1:0-20262 GCA_030267785.1 Phytophthora fragariaefolia | reverse complement strand
TCACGGCGAGCCATGGGTCGCTGCCGCCCCACTTCGCCAAGCGCTCGCTCCCCCGCGCGGCCGCCGTAGCAGTTGCAGCAGCAGACGCCCCCCCCCCCCCCTCATGCGCTTCGGAGACTCGTGGGACGCCGGCCACGTCTTCCCGCCGCGCGAGCTCGTGCTCACGCGCGCCGACCGCGAGCAGTACGAGGCGCTGGCCGAGACGCTCGTGGCCGAGACGCTGCAGGCCAGCGAGGACTTGGCCTCGGACCGCCGCGCCGTGGACCTCGAGCGCTGGAAGGTGGTCCTGCAGAGGGGCTCCATGACGGCCTACCGCTCGCGCGCGCGGCGGAGGCCGCGGCGCGGCCGCCTCGAGACGGAGGAGGCGGTCGAGGCCTCGGTCGTGCACCGCCCCAAACTCTACTCGGCCGAGAGCTCGCTGAGCGAGCTCCTGGGCCGCAGCCACACGCTGCTGTCGGGCGAGGACGACGCGTCCTCGTACGCCGGCTCGGACGACTTGGACGGCAGCCGCGTGGGGCCCCCCGAGCAGAGCGCGCTGGGCAGGGCCAGGCCCCGGAACACGCCCATGGTCTTCGGCGGCGGCGTGATCCCGGGCACCGTCGAGGACGCCGGGCTCGGCTTCCTCGCGGACACGGAGGAGCGCAGCGTCCTGCGCGCGGCGGCGTGCAAGGACGCGGGCGTCAAGGACCTGCGCATCCTGGCGCAGCTCCGAGCGCCGAGCCAGCAGGACCCGTTCCGGTTCCTCGGCCTCAAGTGGAGCTCGTACTCGTCCGCGGGAGGGGCCATGGCCAAGCCCCGCGACACCGTCGCGCTCGAGTCCACGGGCATGACGTTCGACTCGAGCGGCGAGCGCGTGTGCTACTTCCTCCACCACTCGGTCGAGATCGACGAAGTGCCCGAGTTCCGCAAGCACGGACTCGTGCGCCTGCGCACGTCGAGCTGCCGCATCGTGAGGCCGGCCGCCGGCCACGGAGAGGTCGAGGTCTACTTCCGCGGCTACTGCAACGCCGGCGGACACTTTAGCGTCGGCGCGTCCACGCAGCTCTTCTGCGAGACGATGCTGGACACGGCGCAGCTCGTGGAGGAGTCGTACATGAAGAAGCTCGCGTGGTTCGTGCACGCCAACGCTCGGCGGCAACACGCCGCCCCAGAGCAGGACAGGAACGAAGGCTGCGCGTGCTGCCATAAGCTGCCCACCAAGGGCTTCAAGAAGCTGCTCGAGAGCAGCATCACCTGCTTCCTGTGCAGGAGGAAGGTCTGCAAGAAGTGCACCATCAAGAAGAACTTGTCGATGGACATGTCGAGCAAGAAGAGCCTCGACTTCTGCCTCACCTGCTATATCAAGGCGACGAAGTTGTCGGCATGGAACGTGGCGCTGGCGACGCTGCCCAAGCCTGTTGTACACTAGGCACTTGTCTACCAGTTCATCTAGTTCGACAAGTGCCCCCACATGATAGTTGCTAGTACTCCTCCTTAGTCATAAGCTCACCGCACAAAAGATAAACCCCGCTGTGCACCAACCTAGTACGAGTAGCTCTTAGCATTGACTTGGTGAGTCTCGTCGTCCTTATCGGAGCGGTTAGTGATGGAGCTCGTACTGACTGATCGATTGGTGTCGCTGAAGCCTTCAAGTTGGCCTCATCCATGAAGCCAACAAAGTTGAGGACATCTTGCACGGCGAATCCAACGATTGGCAAGGCGAAAACTTTGAAGCGCAACAGGATGTTCGAGGTTGTGGTGTCGTATGAGGGTTCCTCCAAGTTGAAAAGCTTACCGAAATACTGTTAAGAGGTGCTCCAAGAACTATATCGCTGATGTCCAAGAGTGACTTATCAGAGATAAGTTATCACAAAGAATTCGTTCATACATGTATAATCTATATTCTTCTTGGTTCCTGCCCTCTATCGATCTGTGTTCTCTACCCCGACGTCTTAGCCAGCGTAGCTACCGCGACATTCCACGCAGGCAAACGCTTTGCTCTCAAGTAGCACGTGAGGCAAAACTCCATTTCTTTCTTTTTCATGTGCCTGCCACGTGAACCTTCCACCGGCAATGCCTTCTTCGCAGTGCACTTGTGGCATGTAGCCTGCCGACAAAGGCTGCAAGCAGAAGCTCTCTCCAAATATCCGCCCAAGCGTGAAGAAAGTTTTGCATGGCAGCAGGAGCAAGTGCCAGCTTTTTCCATGGCAGAGATTGAGCTGGCGCAACTAGTAAAGCTGTTGGTACTGGTGTCACTCGTGCTGCCGCTGCTGGAGCTCCAGCGAAGCTTGTCATGCACGAGCCAAGCGAGTTTCTTCATGTAGGATTCTTCCAAGGTGTTCGGTAGTGCCACAATTCCGTCAGCCAGCTGAGTCGCGGCATATTGCATACTGAAGCTTCCCCCAAGGATTAGAAAACCTTTTGCGAAAACTTCAATGAAATCTCCATCGCTATGTTTTTTCTTGTGTGGACGTATGATGTGGCATGTGGAGAAGACTGTGCGAACCTGGCCAAACTCTCGAAACGTGGGCACCTCATCCATCTCGATCGAGTGGTTCAGCAAGTAGCTGTAGCGCTCTCCGTTTGAGTCCACAGCCATACCAGTTGATTCGATAATCAAATAATCGCGGGGTTTGACCACAAGCGACACCGCACGGCCTGGGGTATGAGAGCACCATTTGATTCCAAGAAACTGAAACGGGTTCTCTTTTGTTGGCTCGCGGATTTTCGCGAGAATCCTCATGTCATCCACCAACGAATCCTTAGTCGTGTTGAACCGTGTCCGGCTTCTTTCATCCGTGTCTGCTAAGAATGCGAACGCCATGTCTTCCACCGTACCTGGTATTACACCCGATGAGAAAACAACCGGCACATCCGCCGGACGAAATTTCTCGAAGACACTCGTGTCCGAGCCACCCTTTGCTCCAAACTTGGTGAACTCATCGTGGTGCAGACTTTTGTCGTCGTCGGAGTCGCTGTCGTCAAAAGTGTTGAGATGTCCGCGATGCAAGAGGTCTTGCAGATCCTGGTCACCTGTGCAAAGCGTTGGGTTCTGCGGCGACGATGCCACCACGACAGTGTCTTCACTCCAAAACCTCTCGCGTTTCGAAGTTGCTCGAGACTTTGCGATGTCCAGATACGCAACGATGTTGTTTTTCTCCTTTATGAGCTTCCAGCAGCTGGGGTCGGCCACATGACCTTGAGCCGCGAACTCCTCGTTGGCACGTAAAGTCTCGGCTACAAGTCGATCAGCAATTTTTTTGATCGAGCGTTCATCTTCAGCAGACACGTTGAGCGGCATGGGGGGATAAGTAGCAGCACGCTTCTCCATTAATTCCTTACGCACACAGCGCTTGCTGCGAGAATCTACAAATGACGATTTTGAGCCCTGCAAATGTTCTAAGCGGCTGTTGTGTACATTTGGTCGAACACGTTATGCGCCGCCAGCCCAATCTCGGGAATCAGCCGACTTGGCTTAGCTTTCGCGTTGGAGTGTCTGTGTTCCAGAGGGTTGGGCGTCCACCTTGGATAGGCGAGCGTGCAGTACAGAGTGTGTCTCGCTAAAAAATGGTACAGCTACTATACGGCACCTCATAAACAACAACTGCGACAATTACAAGCAGCAGAGCTCAGATCCGATCGCAGCTCTCGGGTTTGTCGATGCAAGTTTACTCTGTCGGTGGCATCGTTTCGATTGCGACTCGCCACGCGGACAGGTTTTTGGCTGACAGAAAACAGCTTAGGCAGAAGTCGCATGTTTTCGTTTTCAGTTGCTTGGGTCCTTCAATGTCCACTGGTGGTGCCTTCCTCACGGTGCACTTACGGCAAACAGTTAGCCTGCACAGCTGACACATGGAGTTGGCCTCCAAAAGTTTGGCGAACCCGGTGTGAAGTTTTTCATGGCAGCACGGACATGTGTCGGAGATTTGGAGCGACGCCAGACTGCGACTTCGATCAGTGCGACGCCGAGTGCTGTAGAGCCACATGAGTTTCCTGGTGTAGGACTCCTCGACGGTCTGTGGAACTACCATCAGTCCATCGCAGAACATATATGTGCACAAGCGTTCAGCGAGGTTGACACCAGTGTCCATAAACCCGCGACAGAAGATCTCAATCGCCCCTGAAGTTTGGTGCGGCCTCATAATGTGGCAGGCGGAGAACGTAATGCGCACATTGCCATACTTCCGGTAGTCAGGAACCTCGTCGAGTACTATCGAGTGGTTTAAAACGTAGCTGAAGCGTTCTCCGTCCGAGTCGAGGGCCATGCCGGTGGATTCAATGACGAGGTAGTCTCGAGGCTTAATGAACCGCCCCGCAGCGCCAGGAGTTGAGTGACAGCACCACTTGACCCCCAAGAAGCGAAATGGATCATCTTTTGACGGTCCGTGAATTCGAACTAGAATTCGCATGTCATCAACCACTACATCCCTATTGCCGGCATTTCGTGTCCGACTCCGAGCCTCTGTATCGGCAAGAAAGCCAAGCGCTCCGTCTTCGACTGTTCCAGGAGTCACTCCAGTGCAGAAGACCATCGGCACACGTTCTGGCCTTGCCTTCTCCAAAATATTCTGCTCAAAGACATCGACATAGCCGAGTTCGTCCTGAAGTTCGTCTTCGGAGTCGTCTTCCAAGAAGGTGAGACTTGGGTACGTCTCGAACAAGGCGTGCTGCAGTTTCTTGTCGATAGCTGGATAGAATGACGGTAGTTGAGGGGACGCCATGACTACATCCGTCTCGTCCCTCGGGACTCGTTCGCGTCGAAATCTTGATGACGCACGCTTCCGATTCCGGTATGCTGTCATATTATTTTTCTCCTTGACCATTTTCCATCGCATAAGGTCGACGATGCGCCCTTGGGCTAGAAATTCATCGTGCGCCCGCAATGTTTCAGCTACGAGTTGGTCCGCCAGCAACTCCAACGCATTCGCGTCGACAGCAGACAAAGTGAACGGCTCGGGTGGGTAAACAGTATCCATCCGGTTTCGGTGTGGCAAACTTCAGGAGGATTGACAAGTGGCACTTTGGTTGCATGTCTGCTGCGTTGCTACGATGCTGCACACCAGCTGAAGTCTCGATGCCCTGCGGGTGGGGCATTTTGTATGGTGCTACTGTACAGTACATGTACTGTAGTCGGGACGAACGTGGCCATCAGTTCGATTGTGGACACAAGTCGCGGGGTTGTCGGAACGCGCTGCAATGCACTGCATTGAATGCAGGCGTGGTCTGTTTTGTGGCGGTGTCTAATCGTGTGGATTCTCACGTTTGAGGCCCAGCGTTCACTTACTTTGCTGCCGTTTTGCAAGAATGTTGCAGTGAACTGACTGCTGCCACGAGAAGGCAACATGCACATGCATACTGTACATGTACATGTAACAGCACTGGGCTCCGCGACACTTTCTCAAATTTCTCGATTACTTCAAAGTACTTCTGAAGTATCTCTTGCTTGGCGGCGAGCACGCTGCGTGAAAATTCTGCTAGGGTTCAGAGGCATTGAACATGCTCCAGGTGTTTGATAGCACAGTGCGGCGTGCGATCTCCGCGAGCAAAGAGGAGAGCAAAGGCTGTACAATGCACAATGCACATATACCGGTACATGGAGGAGATTCATCTTGATAACACCCCACCCCCAATTCCGAGTCGGCTAGTGAAATTGTATCGTTGGTGCTGGAGTGATGCAATACACGCCAACGCCACAAGAGTGCAAAGCAACACGACGCAGTGCATGTATGTAATCCCACATTCCACCTCTTCAATAACGTTGCACCAGCGTTCAGTGTACTTCAGCACATGTACACTGTATCCCGGCATTCGCGCTGTCGGTCACGGGCAGAAGGATGATAACGCGTTGTTGAAAAGCCGGTGGAACCGGAGCCAAAGCAGACATGACGTTCAACGCTAAATGTCCATGCATGCAGTGTACCGTGCAGTGCACGTCAAACGCCTTCACCTCAAGATCTCCGATGCATGTCAACTCTACGACTGGTATCAGCGATCGACAGCGCCCTCCGAGGTCCCCGGAGGTAATACTGTAATTGCTACGAGCCCGGTGCCAATGACACTGTCATGGCCTGCACCGCGTCACAGATGTGTACGGACTCACATAAACAAACGTGTGGTGGGCATGGCGTCCTCGGAGGAGCTGCACGCAGCGCTGCGGCGTCTGCAGAGTGACACGCAGGACTTCTGGGCGCCGTTGCACAGCATCCGCCGCGTGGACGCGAGCTCGCTCAGCGCCGTGCGATTCCACCGCGAGTTCGTGAGTCGCAATGTGCCGGTGGTGCTGCTCAACGCTATGACGAGTCCGCAGTGGCGGCGGGCCATCGCCACTTGGCAGAGTGACGACCACTTGGTGGCCAAAGCTGGGAACCACCCAGTGACGGTGGACGTGACCCCCTTCGGCTTCGGAGACGCTGTTCTGGAGCTTCCGGGGCACCACGACGAGATTTTTGTCATGCCCGAAGAGAGGGACATGCCGTTGCAGGAATTCTTGACTATACTCGAGGACCGAGAGGGTTTCGACGGTGTGCCCTACCTCTCGCACCAGGTAGAGTAAGGGGGGGGGGTGTCGGTAGAACGTAGAGTTGGTGGCGGATAGGCTGACGGATTAGTGTTTGGTTGCTTTGTGTTTTTGTTTTGTAGAATGATAGTCTGAGGGAGCAGTTCCCGGGGCTTTTTGATGAGGTGCCGCCGGCCATGGACTTGGCTGTCGAAGCCTTCGGTAACGAGCCCGAGGCTGTGAATATCTGGATCGGAGATGAAAGAGCCGTGTCGACCATGCACAAGGATCACTATGAGGTAAAAGTTGCTGTGCGATTTCTTTCGTGCTGCTGATATGAGCTGACAGGGGCGATATGAATGGTAGAACATGTACTGCGTCGTGAAAGGCCAGAAGCACTTTACGCTGCTCCCACCGTCGGCAGTTGGCTGTCTTTACGAGCGTGAGTTCCCGTCGGCGAGGTATCGTCATTCGTCGTCTCCGAATCCCGAAAGCGAGGCGCATCTTGTGAAAGATGTTGCTGCTACCGAGCGCTTTCATGAAAAATACCCGCAGCATGCAGAATGGGAGATTTTGTCGGCGCCGGATAAAGGCGACACACCGTGGATCCCTGTCGACCCGCTGCATATCGACACAGAGCGATATCCGCTTGCAGCCACGTTGAATCCTATTGAAGTAGTGGTGAATGCTGAAGAAGTGCTGTATCTGCCGTCGCTATGGTATCACCGTGCTGCGCACCTTTGCCCAACAATTTCAGTCAACTACTGGCATGACATGGAGTTTGACTGCCGCTATGTGTATTTCAACTTCGTGCATGACATGGGCGCTGTAGTCACGGCTCTGGAAGAAGATCATCGCCAAAAGAATTCGAAGGATGCAAAAGATATGGATGAAGAGAAATCTTCATAGCTATGCAACCTTGTACATGTACGTAGTTGCTTCCAGGGTAATCTCTTTGCACGTCAACATGGTTGGTTTAGAATTACAAATTATATCAGTTACTACTACTGTACATCTAGTTTTCACACGATTAACTATAATGCTTACTCGCTGATTTCCTCTGACAGGGATTTTGCCGGCTTTCATTCCCGGTATTAATCACAATTTCTCACTTCGTGTCCGAAAGTGAGTTCATTCCCACTTCCCATGCAGACAAGTTCTTGGCGTCCAGATAGCATCTCAGACAGAATTCCTTCGTTGTTTTCGTGAGTTGCTTGGGCCCACCCAGCTCTATCAAAAGCGTCTTCCTGATGGTACACTTACGGCAAGTAGAGTGGCGACAGATGATGCATATCGAGTAGTCCAGTAACCTCTCGACACCTCGGCCCAGCTTTTCACTGCAGCTTTGACAAGTGTCATCCACTTTTTCGAGTGGGCGAAGACTGCTACTCCCGCAGTGAGGCTTTGACTGCAACAACCACCCCAGCTTTTGCTTGTTCGCCTCCTCCATTATTCTCGGCATTTTCATGAGACTCTCACAGAACAAATACGTAGCCAAGCGCTCAGAAATGCTTCCAGCAGAGTCGATAAATCCTCTACAAAAGATTTCAACTTCCCCCGCGGTGTTGTAGGACCGGACAATGCGGCATGTAGAGAATGTTATGCGCAAGCGGCCAAACTTTTTGAAGTCCGGAACCTGATCCAGCGCGATAGAGTGAGTTAGCAGATAACAAAAACGCTCGCCATCTGCATCGAGAGCTATTCCGCTTGATTCAATGACAAGGGAATCGCGAGGCTTGATAAAGCGCCCTGCAGCCCCAGGAGTGGAATGGGCCCACCATTTGACCCCCATGAAGCGGAAGGGATCGTCGAAAGTTGGTTCTTGGATACGTGTGAGAATTTGCACGTCGTCGACGATTGTATTCCCACTAATGAAACTGCGCGCTTGAGTACGAGCTTCAGTATTCGCGAGAAAGCCCAGAGCAGCGTCCTCGATAGTTCCGGGGACAACACCTGTACAAAACACCATAGGCACGTTGTCTGGCTTCGCCTTTTCCATTACTTTCTGCTCCAAGATGTCCTCCATGTTGAATCCGCGTTGGAATTCATCGTTGGAGTCAAGGTCTTCGTGGCAAGTAGCGCTGACGGCCAGGTAAGAATCTGCCAAACAGTTATCGAAACTCTTGCCATGCGACGGGAAAAACTCCGGCATACGAGGAGACTCTGCCACTGCTTCAGTATCTTCGCTAACGAGCCGTGCTCGGCGAGTTCGTGATGATCCAAGCTTGCGTGCTCGATACGCCTTCAGGTTGTTTTTCTTTTTCACGGTCTTCCATTGCGTTTTGTCGACCACACGGCCACAAGAGATAAAGTCGTCGCTGGTACGCAAAGTTTCAGCAACGAGCTGGTCTGCTAACAGCTCTAGGGCGTCTACTTTCGCGGCAGACAATGCGAAGGGCTTGGGTGGGTACGTGACCCCAGGAGAAGCCATTTCTTCACGTGACGTTGTAGTTGGCGTCAGAAAGGAAATTGAGAAGTGACTTACAAAGTCGCGGTGGTAATGTACCACTGCAACATGCACACAGCCCTAAGAACGGCGCTTGCAGCTCGGATGGTATTATGTGATGTGGCTGTTAAGGAAACCGAGCTAGCTCCGTCTGTTCAAACACCAAACACATTTACGACAACAGCATCACTGTCGTGGATTGACGACACTAAAGTACAAGTGCATTGACACTTCTCGACAAGATTCATGGACCATCCTGACCACGAGCTAAAATCTTATCATGCAGGTGGTGCATTTGCCTGCATTTGCCCTTCCAGTGCGTGGGTGTGCCGGGTCCAATACGCAGACACAACCACATGCCCTATAACCCGGATGGCCAACCCAACCTTCTGGTGCTTTTACAATGCCACACTAAAGATGAAAATGCTTATTGATACTACTAGATCTCAAATGCAGTTGCTGTGCAGCTCGCATGTTATGTAGTGGGCAATAAACAGCTCAAAGCACACGAATACATGCTTTGACAAGATAGACAGGCAACATTCGAATTTGCAAAGTCACTTAGTAAAATCATCAATAATTTCTACCGAGCTGCTTCTCTCGCGAACTACACTGCAGTTGCGTTTGACCGACATCGTCGTCTGATCTGTCACTATCGCAGCGGTCGTCTAGTGACAGTCGCTGGCGAAGGCGCCGGCGCTCCCGGTAGCGCTCTTGAGGGTGGCGCCTCTTCTTCTGCTTTTCACGTCCAACCTGTTCTGGCGTTGTCGCTCCTCCTCGCCGTTGCTTGTACGAAGCGGGTAAACCCGACGTATTAATAGAAGTTCGTTAGTGTCGTGCACGCCTGAAATATGTCGTCGTACATGTCCTCCCCCCAGCTGTACTTGTCGGCGCATATGAGCCAAAGGCCACAAAGCCTTCAAAACCAGTTCTATACAATAATTCTATCGCTAGAAATGTCGGCACAGTATCAGCAGGTAGCTTGGTGCATCCCGGTTACGATTTGTTCGGAGAAGTGACGGGTTAGTTGGCGCGAACTTGTTTTTTTCGGAAGTAAGAACCCGGATAGGCACAATACACTAGCTGCTTCTCCTTGGCTAGTTTAATTCTAGAAGACGAACACCGGTATGAAAGATCGAGAAAAGTCGAGAAGACAATCGAAGTTGGCAGCTTGAACATCGCCCATATGCGTCTCGGATTTGTACAATTCCATATGTGTTTTCTAGTTGTGGACAAAAACACTCGAGAAGTACTTACAAACTGCACCAAAGGTCTCCTGTAGTACTACGTAGTACTTCGAAGTAATAACTGTTACATCTTAGCTCTATGGTGACAGACACGCGAGATGACGAGCTGAATCCAGGCTGGATTTAAGCATGCATGCACCGCTGCATGTTCAGCGTCATCGTGTAGGGCCTTAAACTCTCAATCAATTAAACACTTAACTACATTTTCATGCATTTGGACTTGTGGCCATCATAATTATCTACTGCTGCACTTTAGCGGCTTCTCGCCAATAGCTGTGCAAGAAATCACTCAGTTAGCCCAGACTTGAAGCGGACATGGTCTTACGCAATGACTTTGTCATCGATGAGGAGAGACTGTGTTTTACTTCTCGACGCTCGCCCTTTGGCATCGTCTCCAAAGCCACACCCCACGCCGGCAGCTTCACTGCAAGATCTACGCACTCTTGACAGAAGTTCATGTTCTTTTCGGTGATGCTGCCGGCATTGCCAAAGTCCACGCCGATCCTCTTGACAGTTGTGCACTTGCTGCAGAAGACCCGGCGGCAGACCTGGCACGCCGCTCCTGTCTGAACAAGCCGCCCAAACTTACTCAACGAGTGGTGGCACCCCGCACAATGCGTTGGAGCATGAGTTTGAGCTGCCAACGTCGTAGCGTGTTCTCTAGCCTCTTGCTCCCTAGCACTCATCTGCCACTTGAGTTTCTTGACGTATGCACACTGCACGAGTCCTCCGACCGACAGCAGCGCTTCTTTGAATATATTCACCGTGACGCCCTCCATGATGTCGCCGCCCATGTCGTTGAAAGCACGGCAAAAGACTTCCACCGTCATGTCCGAGTGCGGTCGAATGATAAAACAGGAGGATACGCGGGCTCGGATGACACCGAGCTCCGACAACTCCGGCACCCGCTCCAGCGCGTAGCTGTGCTTGAGCATATACGCCACCTTCTCTCCGTTCGAGTCGCGCGCAATCCCAGTCGACTCGACGTACACCATATCGCGCTGAGTGATGAACGTGCCCATGGCCTTCGTCGCCCACTTGACGCCGAGGAAGCGGAACGGGTCCTGCCTCGACGGCGCCTCGATCGTGGCTAGAATCTTGAGGTCGTCGCATTCGTCGCCAATGTAGGCGTCTCGCAACCTCCACCGCGCTTCGTTGTCCGCCATGGCGCCGAATGCTGCATCTTCCACGGTGCCCTCCATCTTGCCCGTGATGACCACGAGCGGCACCCGGTCAGGTCGGGCACGCTCCAGCAGAGACCCGTCAGTTAGGTAGTCGGCATCGTGACGGTGACTCGAACTGCCCGAACTCGTCGACGCCTTGATCTGTGACGCACCGAAGCTGTCGGACGACGCACTGCTCGCCTCAGACAATTGCAGGAGCTGCGGAGACTCGGACGCCGACGAGCTTTTGCGTCGACGGGAGCGATACACGTGCAGGTGGTCCTGCGTCTTGACGTACTTCCACCGCTCCGGGTTGAGCTTCCGATGCCTCGCGATGAACTTCTCGCCGGTCAGCAGCGTTTCGGCCACCAGGTCGTCCGTGTAGTTGACGATTGCGTCCTGTTCCGCCGTCGAGAGCTGCAACGGCGGGAAGACGTCGGGCGGCAGCTTGCTCCTGCCCATTGTCGCCACGAGCCAAGTACCGAAGGGTGCTCGACCCGAGTGCCCCCACTGAGACGAATGCGAAAGTGCAGTCCGGTTAGAAAGTTGACGTGAGCTTTGGCGAGCAGAGGAGCGGCAGGACTCCTGCGGCAGGACTCCTGCCGCAGGAGGGAGGGAGGGGAGCGGACTGACACTCGAGTTGCATTCATCGAGGCACGGCTTTGTCGCGCTGGACAAGACGAACACGAGCGCACGACACCAGGACAAAACGGCGGTGACACGTCCCAACCCTTGGCCATCATGACACCCGGAGGTTGACATGACCCGGCAGATGGTGCTCCTCCTTGTTGAAATTCAAGGCGCAGGAACGCTTGGGCAGCGATGGTTAGAACTTTTCAAGCCGCGGGGAGTCACCCTCGCGCAGTCGGCTTGGTGGCGGTGTCAACTGTGGCATATGGCCATGGTCTCCGTTACGGACCGTAGGGGAGGGATGCTGACTGGCGCTTCCACCAGCGCGAAAATGATCGCCGTGGGATGCAAATCCTCAAGACGAGGCGCAATTGTCGTGTGTTTGGATGTGTTGAAGTAGCCCCTTTTCATATGGAAGAATATCATCGGACCGTACTTAGGAAGGTTACTACAAAATCCTAGGTTAATTGTGCAATTCATCGGACCGCATATCAAGTACCAGTATAGTATTTCAAGTCAAAAGGCGATATATAGAGCTTTGATTGGTCCTAACTTTGGGACGGATGTCACGAGCGAGAGCAGCGAGCCCCTACCTGCGGTTTGACAGTCCGTGTGCGTAGCACGCGGCTGCAAACCCAGGACCGAGCAGTGCTCTGGGAGGCAAGCGGAGGCGACGCGTGCGAGCCGCAGCGGGCTTAGGGTTCTGTCCTTGCGAGCGCAGCGAGCCGTCAGGGTCCGGAGGACCGCGCGGAGCGCGTAGCTGGGTGACAGTATATGGGTGTCACCCCTCCTTTTGGACTGGCTACGTTTAGGGTTAGGGGGTCCGAAGGTCCGATATTTTATGGTATGGTATAATATCCACGCTATTCCAACCGAGACCAGTCTACGATAATCTCCATCTAGTCTAATCCAGAGGTTTCCGACCAGGTGGCGGTAGCGGGCCCTTACTGCAAACTGTAGTTTGCGGAATTGGGGCCACGTCCATCGCCTCGTTGGTCCCAGCCAACAGCAAGAAGGCGAGACTGACGGCGATAAATTCCTTTAAGTATTTGTCGAGGCTGAGGACATGACACTAGATAAAGCTCACGAGCTGACGGTGTTGACAGCACAGGTAGGATACTTAGAATTATGTTAGACAAATATGCGTACTCTCTAGATAGATCGACAAACAAGGCTCGCTCGACGAATACGTGTCTCGCCTATTTTGGCAATGTCAAGAACTGGCTGTTGGACATGTATCCACAGCAGGGGACAATAGTAAAGCCGCTACTGCAAAAGGTTCTTTCCAGGCTGGGTAAGTTATGCAGTAATCGCGAGGACGGTGCGTTTGAAAGGAAAACGCCTCCGTGCTCCAAGCAAGACTTGAAAAAAATCGTTCGATTGCTTTATATATCTCCTTCTGCAACTAGTATCTACCTGGATGCCTCTCTAGTAGTGATGACGTGGTATCTGTACGGACGTAGTTCTGATGCAGAGCAACTCGAGAAACAGCAGCTCTCAGTACTGCCAGGTAAGTCACACCAACAGTAGTGCTCTGTTCTGGGTCATATCAGTCTGATGTTTAGTTGCACAATTAGGGGGAGTACTCTTCCTCCGATTCAAGCGGGTGAAGACAGCTTTATTACAAGGCATTTCGTTGTTCAAGGACCCAACATGCTTCTTAACCTGTCCACTATTTACCTTAGCTGCTGCCCTCACTATGCAAACGGCTCCCAACAAGCGATTCTTCCCTCAATTTCTTACCGCGAAGCGAAGCGCTGCAAACGCGAGCGATGTAGACGAACTGAGTCTTGTTGAGCTGCTCGGAGCAGACGATAGTCCGGGTCCTTTGCAAGATGCTCATCCGTCGTCAGCTATGCGAGCTGTGCCTGGTGCTCAAGCTTACGTGAACCGATTGCTGGTTAGGGCCAACGATGCAGCGGAAAAAATATAAGACTCACCTCAGGACTTACCTTCCACTCTTTCCGCCGTGGTGCGGCCATGCACGCTAATGACGGTACTTTGGCTGAAAACTGGATTTTTGAGCGCGGTGGGTGGCAGCTGGATCGTGTCAATAAAGCATTCGGGTATATGCTGGGCACAACACAGGTCGACCAACGCGTTGTCAGGGTCTTGAGCGGGTGGAGCCCAAAGCAAGGTGTCCGCCTACCGTCTCTGCACGCGCTTGATCCCCCAATCCGTGATCGCGCCCGCGCTCTCCAAGCGCTGCTGTTTGCGGGCACACTCGGGTTCGCCGATACAGCACTCAATCTGGACGAAACAGTGTCGGAGTGCTTAGCAGCAACGCTAATCATGCACAACCTGGACATCCTGCTGCTCGCGGAGAGCTGTACGCTTGTCGGCAGGATGCATGAGATAATGGCGGCTCGGTCGATCGGGAAAGCAGAAGTGCTAGCCTGGAGCGCCACCATTCGGCGTACCTTCATTCCCCCACCAGAGGCTTCTAGTCCTAGCGATTGCAGCTGTGACGCCTCCGCTGTGCAACAGCTTATCAAGCGCCAGTCCGAGCAGATTGAAGTGCTCATCCTTCAGAACAAGCGACTAGAAGACCGACACTTAGCCCTCGAAGCGCAGTTGCGTACGCAGTTAGGTATTCCGGCCATCAGCGAACGACCTAGTGGGTAGCCAGCAGCCACACCTTCAGCTTCGCAGGTCCAACCTACCGTACTCCCGAAGAAGAAGGGCTCGCAGTCTCTATCCGTAGTCTGGTACGAGTGGTTTACGGCCGAGCCTCGCGTATATGTTTCGTGATCTCTGAAAAAGACAGCGCTGTACGAGTTTAGACACGCCGTAGGATACATGATGCTGTTCTTACCGACGGGTCTCGCGCTAGATGAAGCTTCCCCTATGTTCAAAAGCGAAACGCTTAACCTTGGGCAGAAAGCTGAAGCCAAAACGCTTGTTTTCTTGAAAGCTAATGGCTCGTCAGCACTTGCAGCTGGTACCGCATTGAAGGCCCTACGCAAACTGCACCAGGACGGTAAACTCGATGCTCAAATCACCCAATTCCACGAGCGCGCTGCCAACGGGTCCATAGTTGATCCAACGCCTGCTTCTGCACTTCCTGGCTTCATTCGCCTGCAGCCAAATCTATAGCATATATACAGCAATTCATAATAATACGAAGCATAGTTAAATGAAAACGATGGCCGAATTCGAACCGGCCCGCAGTAAAAGCTGCTCCTCCACCCGGAGGCACCGCCACGGGGCAAGCACAAAGGTACTCCTGCTCCATGAACAGCAATAATACGGTCTACATGAGAGAAAGCGAGCACACACCTTACACACGCAGCGAAATCAACTGGTGCACGCACAGGCGCGCAGCCTCGCGTGAGTCCTCGCTCTGTAGCAGCCTTGTCTGATTCCATGTAGTCGCACTCCATCCGCGGGGGTCTCTGACAGGAGCGGGGGCTCGGCACGTCGTCGGCAGTCTTCTGCTCTCAGCACTGGAGGTGCGGGGGCGGAGAGGGTGGTCGCTTCGTGTCTGGCGGCTCCGAATGCTGAATGACAGCAGAGCACGTGGCAAGTGATTGGTGGTTGTGCGTGTGACTAAAGGAAGCTGAATGTCACGAATCTGATTTTGTGATATACCGGTATCGGTTGGAACTGGTCAGACTCCATTGGAATTTTTATGGTATGGTACAGTGCCCCCCAGGACTGTCGAATAGTTATTATAGACCTATACAAGCTGTTATTGTGGTACTATACAGTCTTCCATAGTAATATGCTCTGAAGCAGCCATCTCCTGTCCTCTGGCAGGAGCTGTCTTCTCTAAATACAACTTACTTCGTCTTTAGACGGCTACAACGCACTTGCTTACTACCGATACGTCCCTACGCTCCCTACCATCGCCTTCATAGGTTATGAGCTCAAGCTAAGCCTCAAGCGACGACTTCCTGCGCCTCATCGGCGCCGAGAACTTTGACGTGTGAAAGACTCGCGAGTGCGCGGCCCTCGACGGAAAGCATCTACTCGGCTACGTGCAGCAGCCGGACTACGATGGAATCTCCGAGGAAGAACGCGATGAGAGCGCGAGCGACGTGTCCGACTCAGACAGCGCAACGAAGCCCAAGTCGTCTGAAAGTGCCGAGGCCGGCTCGGACGTGGTGGACTACGACGAGGAGAGCGATGATGAGAAACCAAAGTCCAACTCCGATGAAGAATCCGACGACAACTTGGATACACCCGCCAAACAAACGAAGTTCCCGGTGATCCGACAGTTCAACCGGAGCCAAGTGCGTAAGGAACGCAAGCGTGGTACTAAAGAGAAGCTCCAGCCTCTGAACCCGCGCGAGCGACGTCAGCAAGAAGCCAATACCAAAGCGTTCTTGGTGAAACGATGGACAACACTCACGTCCGACTGGTGAAGAATCTCACGGTATCCTACGAGATCTTGCAGTTCATTTGCCAGAAGTATGATGGTGCCGCATTCCACGGCGACCCTACTTCATCCTGCACTACTGGATGGAAATCATGTACGAGGAGAGCTCCGATCTAACCGAGTTCTTCCTGAAGCTTGAGAACGCGATGAAAGCCGCGCAAGAAGCCACTGACTCGGTGATGGCAGAGTCACAGATGTCGATCTACCTGTTTCACTCCATGACCCAGTCGTGGAAGAACGACCTCCGCATCTGGAAGGGCCGACGGAAGTATATCCCGTACGAAGACTTGAAGCAGAGTATCGAGGGCAAAGTCCGTGATATACAGGCTCAAGAACGGTACACGCTAGCTAAGGGAACACCTGAGACTAGCGCGACTAAGAACGAGCGCGTACCAGTGGCTATAGGATCACTTGCTCCCCAAGACGAAGCTCGCAGCGATAGCAAAAGTTGTTCCTACCGTGACCGTCCACGCCACAACATTCGCCAATTGCGCGGACTGCAAAACAACTTGCGAGATGGCGAATTAAGGCTGGGACCGTGCTGCCTGCGAGCTTCGCTTTCAAGGGCAACTCGATCCGCGACCATCCGTACCGCAACTCCAAGAACTGAAACCAGAACTGTAGCGGGGCGACACATTCGGTCAACCTCCACATTAGTGCAACACGCACTAATGGATACCACTCCGTTCCGGAACTATTGCAAAAATCGGATGTTGTGGAGGTACTATTGGTTGATATTACGCATAGGAGACTCTAACCGGTAGAAAACGAAGCAGCGTGCGCTCACGGTTCGAATGGTGTGCTTGGAGTCTCGAACCGCGGTCTTTTGGCATCCCACGGTCCATTTGAGTGGTGGTTAGCGCTCTATTGATGAAGCGACAGAGATGCGAGCCCAGTCTCATTGACGATTTCGCCCCTCCTCCAGCACCCAAATATCAACGATGGCCCGCTCGCCCGCCGCACCTCCTCGCTCGCCCGCCGCACCTCCCCGCTTGTCCACTGCACCGTCCCAGTCTACACCTGTGCGCCCCGCCCGCTGCGGACGACATGTGGAGCTTCGCTACCAGCCTGCAAACAGCCCAGATCTAAATGTCTTAGATCTTGGGTTGTTCTGTGCTATCCAGGCACGTCAGCGCAAGAAGATCGCCAGAACGCTTGACGAGTTGATAGAGACCATCACTGAATCTAACTGGGAGTTACCAGCACGTACGATTAACGCAGCGTTTCTCCGTTTACAGGACTCCATGGACCAGTGCATTCAACAGCGCGGAGACAACGCTTACAATCCTAGACACATGAAGAAAGCCAAACTCGAGCGGGAGGGAAGACTCCCCCTCTCGATTCGATGCTCGGATGAAGCAGCTGTTTATCTAGCTGAGCCGGCTATTTTGTAAGACGACAACCATAATGAATCTAAGAAGATTTTTTTGCAAACGAATCGGAACAGCGGACAGCACCTAAACGTGCCATAGTTCCGGAACGGAGTGGTACATTCGGGTGGGCCACATGCAGTGTGACCACCATTCATAGTAGGAAGCACTACTATTGGCGGAAAGCAATAGATATCTGCCAATTAGGAACATGCATTAGGACAGAGATTCTGCCAACCCCTCGTTGGCATATCCTCTCAGCTTTAGGAGGCAAGGCCAAAGTTAACATTCAAATTCAGTTCTCATTTTCTACCAAAAGGTTATTAATAAGTCTTTATTTAGATTTAACTATACTTACAAGGCTAAGTATACTTAAGCTAAGTTAAATACACCTACGCTTCCTCCTACACGTCGCGCACACGTGTATGCCAAAGTAGTGAGCTAAGTAAGCCCTCTACACCTGGTAACACGTTGTAGTCCGTCCAACGACCGACTACCAACACGTTCGTATGGAATACGAACACGGGGCTGAGAACCTGCCTGTGGATACGAACATGTCCACTGGTAGCCCGAACGCGGCTTCAACGCATGGTGCACGCGAAGACTGCCCCCACCTGGCGGATCCAGAGTGGGAGGCACTCCAACGACTGGCGACAGTCATTGGAGAAGCAGCGGTAGCGACGATGTTGCGTACACTATCGCCGACAGAGCAACACGGAGTTGCTCTGGGTTTCATCATGAAGGAGCAGCGCGAGATCGCTGCTCGCGCTACGGCGTCGACTCCGTCCACAACGCAAGTGGAGTCGTTGAAACACCACGTGAACAGCTACGTTGTAAGAGAGGGCGAGCCTCTCCTCCGTTGCCTTGTCGAAGTCGACACTGCCATCACGGCTCGACGTATCGTCGACCCGTTGTCGAAGGTTGCGTTCGCCATGTCGTGTCGTGGCGGACGAGCAAGGAGTTGGGCGTATGGACGCCGACTCACGGATCGTACGTGCTCTAGCACCTACGAAGTATTCAAGGAGGAGATCAGACAAGCGTTTGAGCCCCCGCAAAATGAATTTAGATCGAGGGCTAAGTTCCTCGATCTGCAACAAGGTGAGCATGACGTGCATGCTTACGCCCAAAGAGCGCGGTACTTGGTCTCGAACATCGTGACCAATCCGGTAGACGAGGCGACAAAGGTCGTCACGTTCATGAAGGTCCTTAAGGATGGGCCTGTAAAGACCTATCTCTTCCGAGAGTACCCAGGTACTCTCGAAGCGGCGATCACGCTCGCCATGCAAGAGGAGTTTAGCCTGCATCAGGCTAAACTGCATGCGAATGTCCCGCGGCAGATGCGGCGGCCGGTGGTGAAGCCGACGGGAGGTCCCGAGCGATGGACCTCTCGAGTGCGACGACTGCTGGGCCCCAGCAGCGTCGTGGATCAACGAATGTGCGTTGTTTCCGGTGTGGAAACAACAGTCACGATGCCCATGAGTGCACAGCGCCTGTGCACGCGGCCGCGGGCCGACGTGACGATACCGGGTATCATCACAGGCAGCCAAAAAACTGAAGCAACCAGCAGGCGCGGGGCCCCCTGCTGGTGATGCAGTCGAGCGTGTCGACATCGGACACGCTGTATCAAAGACTGCTGCCCCCAGTGAGAGTCACTCTCACTGCAAGATGAAAGATGACAAGCCAAACCTTGTCATCCTGACGGCTAACTCGTAGAGAGAGAGAGATCTCTTCGAGCATTAGTGGAGTGTGGTGCGTCGAACAACTTTGTTCGACTGCAGAGCCTAGCAAGGCTTGACTTCGAGGAAGTGGAACTACCTCGAAGTCTATTGGAAGTAAGGCTAGCAACGGGTGTCGTTGTTAGGAACGAGAAGCGTGTCGTACGCGCATGCTTCTCGTATGAAGAGAAGAAGTTCGTGGACGAACTTATCGTACTTGACTTAGACGATAAGTTCGATATGGTGCTGGGCATGCCGTGGCTTGTACGGCATGACCCAGTGATCGACTGGGTAAAGCGCTCGATCGTGCGCTTCAGGAGTAGCGGCGCGACAGAGAGCGATGGCCCTGTCTGCGCAGCACATGTACCTCGCGGTACATGCGACCCCCCAGCAGAGGCAGCGCGAGGCGCGGCTGCCTCCGATCCTTTCGCGCGAACACTGACGACTGAGAGAGTCGTCAGAGAAACGTGTGAGCCGAATCAGAAGACTCAGATCCGATCGGATTTGCGGGTGTAGTGGGCTTACTTAGCTCACTACTTTAGCTTACACGTGTGCGCAACGTGTAGGAGGAAGCGTAGGTGTATTTATATTAGATTAAGTATACTTAGCTCACTAAGTATAGTTAGATCTAAATAAAGACTTATTAATAACCTTTTGGTAGAAAATGAGAACTGAATTTGAAACGTTAACTTCGGATTTGCCTCCTAAAACTGATATCTATAAAGAGAGGATCTGCCAACGAGTGGTTGGCAGAATCTCTATCCTAATGCATGTTTCTTATTGGCAGATATCTGTTTCTTTCTGCCAATAGTAGTGCTTCCTACTATGAATGGTG
>BSXT01001815.1:0-14934 GCA_030267785.1 Phytophthora fragariaefolia | reverse complement strand
GTCAGCACACCTGGGGCCACAGATTCCATGCGCTTGAGTTGAATCTGCGGCTCGCCGAAGTAAAGCGAGTAGCACCGTAGCTGCTCTAGCACTGCGTTCATTCCTGTCACGCTGCCCATTGACACGTCGTGCGTGAACGACTTCTCTAGTTCACTCAGGCTCTGCTGCTTTTCGGAGTCTTTTCTCATCTCGTCGATGCTCGTCATGTGCCATGGCGAGCTGAAGCTGGAGTCGAGCAGGCGGAACACCTCGCTCACGATCGCCCACGGACTGCGGTTGGTCTTTTCACTGAAGCGCAATCGCTGTCGCTTTAGCCGAAGACCCTGAAGCTCTTCTTGAAGCTGCTGCACAGCGTGGTGGAGTTGCTTCTCCAGAATGCGCTGTCTGTTGCGGTAGCGCGCCTGGTTGATGCGGCACTGTTCGAGTCGGATAGCCTTCTTTATCACTACGCGCTTCGCCTTATCCGCAATGTGCTGGACTTGTCGGCTACTAGTGTAATACTCTGCGCTGGGCCCCGATAGTGGTGGGGTGGGAGGTTCGTACGAGGGCCTTCCTTCTTCGGCAGCAAACGCTTCACGTGATAATTCTTCATCAGGCTGGAGCGAATTCCACGATGCTTCGTTGCTACTTAAATAGCGTTTGCCTGTTTGTCTGCGAGGAAGAACGTGACCGATCACCCTGTCGCTCAGCGTGGCGTGAGCGCGCTCGAAGTGACTTAATGCTGGGGATCGGGACTTAAGTGGACTTGCCATCGCGCTGGAGAATTTTGTTGTGTACGCGCTCTCGGCCTCCGGTTTCGAATAGCAATGTAATCAAAACAATTACGCGCCACGCAGCTGAAACATCCTACCGTCACGGATCACGACAAGTGTTCAGCCGTGCCGACAGCAAGTGTTGATGGTGATCGCCGATGCACGTCATCCAGGCAGATCCACTGTAGCGTGTTGCTGACTGGCGGCTGGTGGCGGTCCTCCCTCATTGCGCACCGTACCACTGCCCCCCCCACCCAGTGATTATGGAAGAACAGTGTTATCTGTACATGTTTATCCCATACATGTAATAGGTTGGCGTGATTTGTATTGCCATTTGAGACCACCCCAAACAAAAGCGGTCTTCCCTAAACTATTACACTTGCGAAAAGCCACCCTGAAGTGCTTGCATCTCGCAGGTGCCGCTGCGGCGACTGTTGAGAAAGATTCCCGGAACATGTCGCTAAATCGTTGTCTGAGGCTACTAATCCTTCCCCATACCAGACCTAAATTACTGGAGGCCAACCATTATCTGGGCCACGTGCGCTTCAAACTCTTCACCCCGATAGTATTGTAAGGAAGCCGACGCCTCAGAGACGGATGAGACGGTGGGAACGGATGACGCGCCAAATGACGACGTTGAAGTACCCAGTAAGTGTGGCACTAAACCTAGACGACCTCGGGCACGACAGGATCTGTTGCACGGCGGAGCTGAGACCGCCGGATCCTTGGGGCCGCGTGCTTCGTAGCGCGACCTCACTTTTCCTTTTGCGGTCAGCCGCGCAGTTCTGCTTTTGCGGTTATCAGCGCACTCTTCCTTTTGCGGTCAACCGCGCACTTCCCCTTTTGCGCTCGCACTCGGGAATCAAACGAACTGAACGAACTGAACGAACCGAACGAACTGAACGAACCGAACGAACTGAACGAACGGACGAGAGGCAGAGCAACGTGCGAAGGCTTTGCTGGCTATTGTAGACGGTTGATTAGCGTGGATGACACCGATGTGACGGGTAGGAAGCACGTGGCTCCGAGTTTCTTGGCGGCTGCAACGAGTAGGGCAGGCGTGTGATGGCGTACGTCCGGGTGGCTAGAGAAGCGAACCGAACAGACTCACGTTGTGTACGTGGATAGGCGTGTATTGTAGTAGGCATTAGCCGAGCTAGTGTGATCTGTCTCACTAAACAAAATAGGTGTCGCTGCCAGTTGGGCACGCACCGGCGCAGCGTCATACGTTGTGACGCTGTCGGCCAGACGGACTTTGGACGGGATCAACACAGTCACGACCAAAACCCCGCGTGTGGGCAAGTAACACGTTACATGGTGGCCATACAGGTGCCTCATCTGACGAACTTGCACGTTAGATGAAGCCCACGACTTGCGAAGACACTTAAAGAAGTAAATATGACAAGAACGAAGACTACGGTGGTCACTCAGAAGAAGACTCAAGCGAGACCAACGCTTCAACCACCAGCCGCTAGCTCAGACACGAGTGAAGCACCAGTGGATGTGAGAAGACGAGAGGGCGACGACGAAGAAACAAAGCAAGACGGCATCACTGCCGAGAATAACCCAGGCGACGACCACGAAGAACGCGGCGACCCTCCGCACGAAGTACGGGAGCAAACCCGCGACAACGGCAGTAGCAACGTTGGCACCGCAGTACCGATGACAGCACTGACAGCGGCGCTACAGCAGATGGCAGCTACCATGGCACGGATGGATGCGAGGCTGGATCAGTTGAGCACGCCCACGACGACAACCACGGGTTCTGGCACGGCGACGTCCACCACGACAGCGGCACCGGCACAGACCATAAGTGCGACGTCACCCGGAGCAAGACAGCGCAGTTCCACGGCAGCTCCCAGCCGGCGAGTCGTGTACCAGCTACGAGAGAACGATGGTAGTGGCGGAGATAGCAGTGGCAACGATGAGTCACCAAGCAGCTCGGACGGTGATGATGATGACGCAAGTTCCAGTGATGATGATGATGAACGACAACGCGAACGACGGCAACCTGTCACGTTGCCAAGGGATCGAGACTTCCACCGTAATCGACGACGCACGATAAGGGATCTAGATTTGCCTACGTTACTACCGACGCCCCAAACGTCCGTGACAACCTGGATCGCTCGAGTTAACTTGGCATTGGAGGGAGCCAGACTTTCAGGACGCGGTGACTGGACAGACCATGAACTGTATTACATCCTAGGAAACAAGTTGCAGGATAGTGCAGCCCACTGGTGGGTCCAGCTGGACCGTAAGTTACGTGATGGCGAACGTACCTGGGCAAGATTGAAGTCTTCGCTGCTCCGACGGTATGGGGAACGACCGGACAAGGCTATGGCTGAATGGCGAGTTGGTCAACGAAGGATGATGCCCGGCGAAACGTATGCAGATTTCGCAGCCGCGTTGCGGGATTTCTGTGGAAACAACCGAATTAAGGAACGCGTCCTGCTCGCACAATTTTACCGTAGCCAGGATCGTACGACCCGACTTTTGGTAAAGCAACGGCCAAAACCGACAACCCCGGAAGAAGCAGTAGCCAAGGCTACAGAAATCAATGATCCTATCGACAATGTAGCGCAAGGCATGGAGAATATTGGCCAAGCTTTCGTTAACGCACCAGACAGTTATATTGTGCCCGGTAGCGGAACAACTGGACACATGACATTGATACCCGGCGTAGGTAGTACTGACATAGCGGAAGAAGAGAAACTTGCATGCTTCACGAACTCTCGCGGCGTATACAACAAGTATACTAGTTTATGGGAAGCTCCGAAGGGTAGAACATGGGATGGACACATGTGGGCACCTCTGGCGAGGAAGAGAGCGGCCTCGACAGTTGTACCCACGATGGCCAAACGCACGGCGACAACGAAGACTGGCAGGAAGGACAAAGTGAATATGGCGACTGGCAGAGACGATCGCGAAGAAGAAAGCGAAGACGATCAGGCCGCAGGAGCTCCGTACTCCCCACCACCTGCTAAGAAATCAAAACTAACGGCACGACACTCGAAAGCCACGGTACGTCAGGCCAAAGGCACGAGTACGGCACAAACGACAACGGACGCAGCGCGAGGATCCCGAACGTTCGCCGAGGTCAAGTGTTGCGGGTGTAACCAACTGGGGCACATGGCGCGCGAATGTCCCGATGACGAGGCACGCACACTGCAACGAAGAGTACTTGGCCAGGCGGAAGCAAGAGCTGAAGCAGCAGGTAAATGGAGATCGAGCGGCGTAGGGGGATCACGACGCTCGACGGAACCAGGGCCTCCCCAGCAACCGGTGAGGAAGATGCGGAACGATAATATGGTGCGTGAGACGGACGGAACGGCGGCGTTGGTGACAGCGATCGGCGGCGATGGCAAGCCGAAGGTCGACGGGATTGAGGAATCACGAGACGAGAGTATGGCGGTAGTACGATGGGCTGTCGCGCCCATGTAGATGAAGAACTCGCTGTGCGCGACAATGAACGAGCGGAGCGATATGTTAGCACGGTGTGGCCGGCAATGACAGCGTTGCGCTATGTGCATGAGGTGGATGACAAAAATAGCGGTGGTCAACGTGGCAGTGGAGAAGTAACACGACCGGCACCGACGAGAACGACGGTGTCCGCCACCGAGCACCCTGAGCAGGTGTCAGCTTCTGAGGAAGGCGCTGAGCTCACGACTGGGGAAGGCGCTGCGACGGCGAACGATACGATGACCACGGAGTCTACTCCACTGTCGTTTTGTTTTCTTCAGCAGTTGTCGGTGCCAGTGCAGAGCCCCGTCACGAAGACTCAGCTCAAAAGTCATGCACCACTCGTTTGGCGGAGCTCGTGTCCCTTTCATTTCATAGATGAAAGATCGCAGCCACTGCATTGAGTTCTCACTTTTATTTCTTCGTCCCAACAACGGCTTGATCTGTCCGAGTGGTCGGTGCGTCGCCACCTCAATCCTCGGCGTCGCGTTTGACTGCTCGGAATCGGTTAATTCTCCGATTTGGCGCATATACTCGTTCATTTGCACCCCTCCATCCCCGTCGTAACCTTCGTCTTCACTGGGCGAGTCATCGTCAGGCTGATAGCGTCGTCGCATACTCTTTCCATTGCTTCGGCGAGTATCTTCCATAGCTTTGAGTTGTCGGCAGCACGATCGACTCGTTCCTGACGCTTCGCAGAGCGCGGTGTCACCATGTGAAAGTCTTGAAAATACGGCGAGCATCCGGCAGCGGTGCTAAAAACTCCGCCAGTTGCCGTCGGTTTCAAATTTCCTTGCTCAATCTTCCTTGGCGTTTGCGGCCGCGGTACTAGCGCGGGGTCAGTGATTACCCCGGCTGAACTGCTGCTCTTTTGCCTCCTAGAGGAGAACTTGGTCATCCTGAAGGCCGAACGAAGTCTCTTCTTTCATTTCCACAACTCGGCACCTGCTTCCGCGGGGATCCAGCATTCCAGAGTCGACGGCGATGGATGCTTGGTCACTTTCAGCCCCATGGCCTGTAAGAAAGCGACCATATCCTTCGCCACTTGCTCAATTGTCGTCGAATTAACGGGCCACGCGAGCTCATTGCTCAGTTCAGACCATACTGCTTGACGAATCATCGTCGGCTCAAACAATTCACACCAGTCACTTGACTTGATATTTTCATAGCACTTTCCGATAACCTTACTGGCTGCCGGCGTGTCTCCATTCAGGGGCGGCCGGTTGCCGGTCGCTTGTTCTGTGACTTGAGCCGTCACTATTGGCAATTTTGAGTTGTCGCCATCATCTTCAACGTCTTCATAGACCGGTTCTGGGTCATCATCTTTATTAAATTCGTCCACGAGATTTCGTGATAGAGGGCGAATCCCTCCACTACGTCCCGCGAACATCACTGCATCTTCTGGAGTGTCCGGCGTCACCGCCATAGGCGCTGGCGCCTTCTCCTTCCAGGTCATAGTTGCCTTCATCGAGGTCTTCATCATCCTTGGCGTCGGATCCAGTCATCGAGCCGTCGTCGAAGCTGACAGAGCGCTCGGCAATCGAATCGAGCTGCGGCGTGATCAGGGCCGTTGTCGAGTTGTCGCCACGCGTTCCGCCGGACTTCATCGGCGTAGCTGGTACCGCTGAACTTGATCCTTTCGCCATTGTTCCCGTTCTTGTTTCTTCTTCTCTTCTCCTTTGTTGCTCGTTAAAAGGCTAGCCTGCAGTAGTCACGACACACGAGAAGGTCACGCCAGTCCCCGGTCGCGGCACCAGTTGACGCGTTGGGACACGCCAGAATTTTGCACAAATGTACAAAGGCACACTCCCTCGACAACACCCACCGAGTCACAATAACTCGGTAGGCTTGTCGGGCAGGGTTAAGAACCCGAAGACCCTACTCCACACCCGTTCCTCGGGCTGATCGTTTCCCCTTGTGCGCCGTGGTTTCCTTTAGGCTAACCCACAATGCCCAGCACCCCTAGCCACGAGCTACGGCTTGGATGCTCTCATGCAAACTCACTCCTTGCAGGCCCTCAGAAGGAAGGGTCCCAGCCTTTTACGGCTTGATACGAGGTTGCCGGAGCTAAACTCCGGCGGGAAGTAATAAAAGGGTGGCACTCCACATTCTCCCATATGTGGCGACAACTCGCCCTAACCCTGACACACAAGCCACAGGCTCTTGGATTTGCCAGGATGAACACACATTACAACACTAGTAGATGTATCCACCGACAGGCATGATCCTCCCGACCAGGTTTATCCAGACGCAAACGGGAACTTACCGGATGCCGAACGTCGCCCTTGAGTAGTTGAGAGGAAAAGCTGTTTTGTTTATTAATGCCCGAAGGCTATCCTAATATATCTTCTTTTTTCTAATTTCCTATACCAATATCAAGTATAAATGTGTCCGTTTTGGAACTCCCGCGACTGTCCTAATAGTCGGTGACCCCTGACGACAACTCAACTGCCGGCTGAAATGTCGTCGGCGAGTCGCCGGTGGCAGTTCTGATTGTACCCATAACCGAAATGGGTTCAAGCCGTTATTCCTTGTCCCAGTGGTGTGGCACCCCAAAGCTGAGTGCCACGTCGTGTCGTCACCGGTCCAGCTGGGCCAATCAGTGACGGCCGAATCTTATGGAAGTCGTCCCGACAACTCCCAGGTGCTTCTAGCCGGCAAACCGAGGTGGGCTTTCACGGCGAAAACCCGACACCACAATCTCGTGCAAGCCGATCAGGTCTGTTGGACGATCAAGGAATCACCATGTGAGAGTCTTGAAAGTACGGTGTCCCTTCCGTTTTCACCCCGAACACCCCGTCACCGTCATTTCTTCTTTTCCATGTTAGCTCTTCTTGGGTGTTTGGGGTAACGGGATCTGCGAAGGGTCTGTATCCCCCTTCGGTCGAGCTGCGGGAAGTGTCTTCAACCCAATGTCGGACGTCCCAAAGCTGAGCCGAAGCTTCCACTTCCATCGCTTCAGCTCTTTACCAGCAATCGCTGGGGGGCAATCTCGGAGGACTGCCTCAGACGGATTCGTCTGAGGCTCGAGCCCCATCGCTCTGAGCAGTGACACGGTGTCCTCTGCCACCTTCACGGTCGACATGGTGTTCACGGACCACGCTAATTCACCGCTCAGCTCTACCCAGAGCTTGGCGCACTGCCTTGGGCGTGAACTGTCGGATCCAATCACTTGACTCCATCATTTGGTCCAAGATTCGACCGATCACTAGGTTAGCCGCAGGCGTGCTGCTGTTCATGGGTGGGCAATTGCCAGGGAGCTTTCTGATGATTGTTTCATCCATTGTTTTCTTATCCGAGACCTCGTTCTCACTTCCAGAGTCATCACGCGCAGGCTCTGGCTTGGCCACTACATCAAATTCACCGGCGAGGTTTCGGGTGATGGGGCGTGGAGCTCCACTGCGTCCCGCGGACACCCTAGCCTCGTCCGACGCATCCCGAACATCGCCAAAAACGTATCCATCCGCCTCTGAGTCCTCGTACTCATTCACTTCTTCATCCTTGGCTTCGGAAATTCCTCCAGCCGACTCATCGAAACTCACTGATCTTTCGGAGATAGATGAAAGGCGTCCTCCGCTCCCAGTTTGGGGGGTTGGACCTCCTTCCATCTCGATTCGTCCCGATTTCATCGGCGCAGCTGGTACCGCTGAGGATCCTTTTGCCATTTTCGTTTTTCTTTTTGTTTCTTTCCTTCTTCTTCTCCAAAACTCGTTAGGGTAGCACCTACACAGACCAAACAACACACAATAGGTCACACCAGTCCCGGGTCGCGGCACCAGTTGTCGTGTTGTATCACAACGAAAGTATAGGAACGAGCCCTACCAACAACACTCTCCCTCCCCCGAAAGGTCGGTTGAGCTTTGTTGGGATAAAATCTGAAGTCCAGATCCGATCCCTTAAACCGGGCTGGACGATGCCTCTGTGCACTGTCGGTTAGGTAGGTGTACCCTCAAATGTGCACCACGAACCACGAGCGAGGGTTCGGATGCACTTATGTTCGCGTTTTCACGCTGTCCCACTGTGGTCTCTCAGTAAGGAAGGGTGCTGGGTCAGTCAAGACCTTGTACAGGTGAGCCGAAGGAAATCATCGGGGAAAGTCCAGGTACACTGGGGAGGCTCTGCCTCGCGCCCAGCAAACACACTCAGTGGCTTCTCTCTGCCTCATCACTCGGTCACTTCTCTCTCTTGGCCTTACCAGGATGAACTCTCAGTCAATGCACTTTGAGTTCACCGGCAGCCATTAACCCACCGAGGCCGAGTGTATCCAGTCCCCACAGCTAAGCTAGCTAGGCTTACCGTGGGCAGACTTGACCCTTTTGCATTGGAGGTAATTCTGCTCTGATTTAATAATTAGGGGTTCTGTAGCCCCATATGTATCT
This sequence comes from Phytophthora fragariaefolia, assembly GCA_030267785.1. Classification (NCBI taxonomy): domain Eukaryota; phylum Oomycota; class Peronosporomycetes; order Peronosporales; family Peronosporaceae; genus Phytophthora; species Phytophthora fragariaefolia. The sequence goes on along the minus strand of BSXT01001815.1, from coordinate 6,344 downwards.
AATCCTAGATCCATATACAAATATCTGGTGTGAACAGAGCCTTCGGCTAGTCACGCGACCGACGACTCGGGCTAAGTACTAATAATGTACCCGCCACTAATCCGAGTGTTTAAACACCCCTCGCAATACTGACTACTCAGCGTGCTCAGTCGGTTTTGTATTAGGACCAACTGAACCTCTGAGCACCTGTCACCAAAACGCGGTAAATGTCAAATATTGTCCATCCGGGGCAATCAGGAGGTCTGATGGCATTTCACCGGAAGGTTCAACACCGTTAGACCTCGGCGCGGAGCTTTCCGCGTCCACTCAAATCCCAACACCACATTAGGGCGTGAGTTGACGACGGTGGGCATGCCACGGATAGATTGGTCAAAGCCATTGTTGATTTTCCTTGGCCTACAGATGATGCGCAGGTACGGAGATTTGTTGCGCTGGCGGGATATTACAGACGGTTTGTACCAGGATTCCGTGCGAAGATGACGCCGTTAACACATTTGTTGAGGAAGACGAGTGAGTGAAAGTAGAGTACAGAGCAAGAAGAGACATTTACCTGGGCTAAAGCTTGGCTGAGCACCAAGCCAGTGCTGGTCTACCCGGACTATAGCATACTTTTTAAGTTGACAGACTCCTCCAAAGCGGGCTTAGGCGCGGTGCTGTCGCAGGATCAGGGGCGCGGCGATCAGCCCGTCGCCTACGCATTGAGAGTAAACAGTCCAGCAGTGGGGAAGTACAGTATTTCGGAGCTAGAATGTTTAGCAGTGGTGTGGGCCGTGAGGCTTTTCAGACCGCATCTCTATGGTCGCCGATTTACGATTGTTGCCGATCACGTAGCCCTGAAGTGGTTAATGACAACAAAGGAGCCGGTGGGGCGATTGCATAGGTGGGCCTTGACTACAGGAATATGACTTCGACATCGTTTACCGGCCAGGCAAGGAGAATTGTGTAGCTGATGCATTGTCGAGGGAACCGTCGGGGTCCGTAAACACTTCAGCAGAGGCCGAACCAAGTAGTGGAGCCGAAGACGAATCTGCAGTACGGCTACGGCACTTAATGGGGATGACGCCTTACGTGAATGAGCGACATAGCGGAGGCTCCCAATCGAGTAGTCTCGTAGTGGAAGCAGCGGCAAGTGAACATAGTGGCAAAAGAGACGAATCCGCTAGCGTAACTATAATAGCCGACCCAGCAATCAGCGCAGTTGAGCAACGGAAACGACAAGCAGGATGTAAGAATGGGGAAACATGAGCTGGCTAGAATAGCTAGCAGTACAGTAGTTGCAAACCGAGGCAGCAGCCAATAAGCGGGTGCCAGACGCAGATGTGCCTGTAGTAGCAGAATTGTCGCGGGGAGAAGAGGTAATGGATGCAGTAGTAGTAGTAGACATCGATCGAGCGGCCGACGACGTGGTGCGGTCTGTGAGTGTGCGACGAGTAGAAGCTGCAGAGATGGGAATTGTACAATTTACGGACGATGACATTCGCCGAGAGCAGCAACAGTCAGTCATGGTGTGGACATTGAAGGAACAGGGTTCGTACCGAGGGCAACGTGTATTCACTGATGAGAATGGATTAATAAACATTGAGACTGAGGCCGGTGAGGCTCGTCCGATTCTCCCCGCAGTGTATTGGGCGCTAGCATTTAAGGAGGCGCACGATAGTATTTGGGCCGGCCACTTACGTGGACCCCAGACCTATGAACGAGTGAGACAGTTGTATTGGGAGGGGGCGGTACAGCAATGGGTTGCGGCTTGCCAGGATTTCGGGTCACGCAAAGCACGACCGAAGGTAGTAGTGCCGCCATTGCGGAGTATAAGAATGGGCGCAGTATGTGATCGCTGGGCTATCGATGTGATAGCACCGTTACCGATCACGGCAAATGGCAACCGATACGTTACTGCAGCAGTGGAATACACGACTCGTTATGCAGTAACCGCAGCAGTACCAGAACACACAGTCAAGTCGATTGCCAGATTTCTGATGGACAAAGTGGTACTTGTTTATGGACCCATGAGAGAAATAATGATGGATGGAGCTATGGAGTTCAGCAGTGAGTCTTCTAAGGAGTTGTTAGATTTGCTGCAAGTGAAGCAATCCACGCCTGTGCCCTACCGACCGAAGCTTTTAGGACTGGTTGAGATATTTCGTAGGACGTGGAAGGATATCGTTAGTTTGTACGAGGATGAGAATCAAGAAGATTAGGACGATTTTCTCCCTTGTGCCCTGTATGCGTATAGTTCTGCTAAGCATGCCACGCATGGCTATCAGCCCAACGAACTGATGATGGACCGCAAGTTGAGAACCCAGACGGGCCTGTTGCGCAGGAATCGGCTAGCGCATCCAGATCGCACGTTGGACACTTATCACGAAGTACTATTACAGGACGTGGAGACGGCGAACGAACTAGCAGCTTTTGCATTGCAGAAGGAGCAGGCACATCAAGCTATGTACTACAACCAGCGACATGTACAGAATCGCAGTGTGTATAGGCCAGGGCAGTTCGTATGAATGTATCGACTCTCCAGGGGACCGAAAATTACGAAATTTGGGCACCGATGGAGAGGACCCGGCCAAATTATTGAGCAGGCTGAATAAGACAACTATCGCATTAAGATGCTCGAGTCGGGGCAAGAGCTGGTGACGCATTGCTCGTTCCTGGTACCTTATTACTATCCGATGAACTATTGGAACAAGTGGCCAAAGATATAGCCCTTGATTTGCACGAGGAAGCCGTTGCAGATGGGGACGCCGAAGCAGCACCGGAAGAAGAACAGCAGATGAAATTAGCTGATGACCAAGGAGGGGCAGGCGGTGCGGTACCTGTGAGCCTCGGACTATTTTAAGACCCCCCCAATACCGCAGCGGGGGAAGGAGATGATGCAGTCAGTATTGAGGGGGCCAATGACCAAGACGAAGCACGCGTTGGCAACAGCACCAATGTCGGTGGAACTAGTGCTGAACGAGAGAGTACCATCGCCGATAGCGCGGTCGGTGAGCACGGCCGAGAGGGCGATGCAGCATCCCACGGCAGGAATGACTGTGTCGGTAATGATTCGACGCGTCGACGCCGACGTAAGCGCACCCGAGCAGAGTGAGAGAGAGAGTAGCAGAAGTCAGCCCGGCAGCAGATAGTCGCACACGGGCCAGGATTAGGCGGGGGCCATACTCAGCACGCGGTGCCGCCAGCGGAAGAGAAGATAGTGAAAATAGTAATGGGGCTTACGCGCAGGAGACCGTACTTGTCAGCGCCAAAGAGAACCAGAGAGTAGAGCAACACAGAGAGCTGCATTTCCGAACAGCAGCAACTACCAATACTAAATCTGAGCCAGTAACCAGGAACGATGGAGCAGTTAGGGATGATCAGCTGAGAACAGCAGAGAATGAAGAAGAACCGATCAGCTACGCGTTCGCTGGGGGGCCGTCGCGGCACCGACAGTGTTGTGTCCACTTGCCCGCAAATTCCCCTGTTGCGCCCGAATGAGATAGTGGTGGAGTGCAGGAGGCGGCGATATCGAAGTCGGACTGGCAGATACGTATTAGAATTTGAAGTCGAACGCGTGGGCCATCGCCCCAACGAGTCGAGCAAGCTGTGGATCAATCAGCAAGACTACGAGCGGTTATGGGGTGCGGGGCGGATGAGAAGCAGTACAGACGGCAGCACAGACGCCGATGAACTGAGTACCATCATCCAACCTGATGCCGAAGACGAGGCCGACCCGATGTGAATAGCGGCACGAATCTAGGGCGATTCCATGGAGGGGAAGAGAGTATCAGGATGAAATCCTGTTGGCGGTGCTCACTCACGATGAGCGAGAGGACGAGATGAACGTCGACGCAGGACAGAGCAAGATAACGCAGGCGACAGGCGAGGACAGCGTGGATAACGACGGCTAACAACAGTGGCCATGTGAACCGCGGCAAGGGCAGCGGCGAGGACGACAGCGGGGACGGCACGGAGGACATCGTCAGCGCAGCAGCAAGGACCAAGGAGAACCGGCAAGCGAGACAATAACGACGGTTCGTGGGCGCGGGTCCACCCGCCCGCACGTCAGGAACCCGTCGGCAGAAGACCCCAAGACAGCGAAGTGTTGCAGCAGGAGAGATGACTAGGACCGCCGGGTGGCTGAATACTATGAGCGGAGGCGGGACAACACCAGCGAAGCAATGAGCGGCCCTGAACGAACGGGAAGGGCCGGCGGTGATCCCACCAAGCGCGGATGCATGTGTAGGATAGCGCTCACTTTAAGATTGGCCGCGCAGCACGCAAGCTAGCGACCAGAACGCTGAGCAGCAGGATTTCGCTGTAGAAGCTAATAAGACTAGGGCTGAAAAACCTAAGGTAGTGTGAGTTCTGAGTGTGGCTCTCGAGTACTTGGTGAGACGGGTATCTGCAGCCCCGTGAGACCGCCGGTATCAGCAGCCCGCGACGCAGGCGGGTTTGAAAGAGCAAGAGAAGGTACTTCTAGCACCCGATCACAATCTACTGGTGGAAACTCGAGTGGTATCGAGTAGCCCGACCACTTCTGTGTCCGCAAGGTTAAGTCAATCGCCAGTTGCTGTGTGTGTGTTTGGCTACGTGTAGACGATTGGAGGCAGCTGGCGATCGTAGCCACCAGACACCGTCTTGCGGCCGAAGACAAGACTGGCGCAGGCGCAGGAGGGGCGGAACGAACACTATCGCTTACTATGTGTTGATCGAAAACTGCAGAAGGGAGGCAGTTCGAACTTTGGATAGAGCCAGGATAGACTGGCTTGCGATAGAACGCCGATATGGAAGAATATCATCACTTATCGGACCGTACTTAGGAAGGCTACTACAAAATCCTAGGTTAATTGTTCAAATCATCGGACCGCATATCAAGTATCTGTTGTCACTTACAATTCCAAGAGAAAGTACGAGTATGTGGCCAGTTTTGACTGCAATTTATTGACGGTCGGAGCGAAAATAAATATTTTCGCTTGTGAAAACTTATAGGGTAATCTAAAAACTAATATATGGTTGCAACAACTCAATCGACAAAAAGCTAGCTGTCAGAGCAGAAAGCGGGGTACAGGCAATACCTCGCTGGCCAGAATACCTCGCTAGCCAGACGCGCAGCTGCCGCTGCTCGTGGACGTTGAGGTCGAACTGGGCTTGTCCGAACGCGCGGATGAGGCCGTGATCGAGCGATGCCCACTTCGGCGGTGCCACAGTGTTGAGGGCCCCCTGCGGCAAATGATCGTGCTGTTGAGCCAATCAGTTGTTTGTCGGCTTTGTCGCTTTAAAGATGCAGGGGGCGCACATATGGCAGATGGAGACGGCGTCCATGACTCTCGTGCAACATGACCGCAGTGGAGCTAGATCATGTACAATACATGTAACCGTACCAGCACCAAAGCTGTGTAGCGTACACTATGGAAGACCCGGTTAAATTACGCATTATGTGGCAGTACATAGTGGAATCGTTGCTTAAATTTCGCAGTATGTGACAGTATGTGGCTCAAACTCGAGTCAACTGGTCACATACTCGTACTTTATCTTGAAATTGTATGTGACAGCAGTCGCGGCCAAATTTATACATCACACGGCATTTAAACCTTTCACTACCAGCCAGATCGGGCGAGTTAATAGGACCGTAGCGGACCTCTAACTTGAGTTCAGTGTGCTTTTGATTGGCTTATGATCACTAGCGACGGTTAGGTGCTTGAGCTCACCACGACTAACAGGTCCGCAGCGGACCTCTATCACCCCATCACCGTATCGTACCGTGAAGCCCACAACAGCTAGAGAGCTGGGGAGAGCCTCTACCGCACCAATTTTTGCAGCTCGTTGTCATTTTTGAATTCTTCGAGCAGAGCAAGATGGACATCACTGAGCTGCTCAACGACGAAGGAGCTGCGGACTGGGAAATCGAGCTTTCCGATGAAGAGGATGCAGAAGGAGCACCTGGAGACACAGTTGCGAACGAAGAGGAGGCTGAAGAGTCTGATAACGAGGCTAGAGCGACAGACAGCACGCCGCCTGTCGAGCGCGCGACTGGTAACGCATACATAGACCGCATCATCCGTAACAGTGGCCTGCATATTGTTCGTGAGCGAGAAGTGAAAGCTGCCTACCGAGAGCGCCGTGAGCTCGGCTTGTTCTCGCTGTTTTTCACCCGTGAATTCCGTGACTCGTTGCAATCGTGGACTAACAAGTTGCTCAAAGAAAAAGGAAGACCAGAGACCACAGTGTATGAACTGGATGCATACATCGGGCTAGAAATTGCAATGAGCTTCAACCCGGTGACAGAAATGAAAGAGCTCTGGTCTCAAAAGCCCTTCATGGGGCAAGCTGACTTTGGATCAACAATGGCTCGAAACCGCTTT
>BSXT01001814.1:0-23440 GCA_030267785.1 Phytophthora fragariaefolia | reverse complement strand
GGCCACGTCGTGGGCCCCCCCCCCCCTGACCCGCCGGCCCGCCGACCTCCCGCCCCGCAGCAACGGCACGAGCATGATCTCGCTGATCATCCCGCCCAAGCAGCAGATCCCGCTCATCTCCAAGATGCTGGCGGACGAAATGGGCACGGCGTCCAACATCAAGTCGCGCGTGAACCGGCTGTCGGTGCTGGGCGCCATCGCGTCCACGCAGCAGCGGCTCAAGCTGTACAGCAAGTGCCCGCCCAACGGACTCATCATCTACTGCGGCACGATCGTGACGGACGAGGGCAAGGAGAAGCGCGTGAACATCGACTTCGAGCCCTTCCGCCCCATCAACACGTCGCTCTACATGTGCGACAACAAGTTCCACACGGAGGCGCTCGGTGAGCTGCTGCAGGACAACGACCGCTTCGGCTTCATCGTCATGGACGGCAACGGCGCGCTCTACGGCGCCGTCTCGGGCAGCAACCGCGAGGTGCTGCACAAGTTCTCGGTCGACCTGCCCAAGAAGCACGGCCGCGGTGGCCAGTCGGCGCTGCGCTTCGCGCGCCTGCGCCTCGAGAAGCGCCACAACTACGTGCGCAAGGTGGCCGAGACGGCCACGCAGATGTTCATCACGAACGACCAGCCCAACATCTCGAACCTCGTGCTCGCCGGCTCGGCCGACTTCAAGAACGAGCTCAACGGCAGCGACCTGTTCGATAAGCGCCTGGCCGCCATCGTCGTCAAGGTCGTGGACGTGTCGTACGGCGGGGAGAACGGCTTCAACCAGGCCATCGAGCTCGCCGCCGAGACGCTCGCCAACGTCAAGTTCGTGCAGGAGAAGAAGCTCATCGTGAGCTACATGGAGGAGATCGCCCAGGACTCGGGCAAGTACTGCTTCGGCGTGGGGGACACCATGAAGGCGCTCGACCTCGGCGCCGTCGAGACGCTCATCCTCTGGGAGGACCTGCCGCACCACCGCTACGTGCTGCGCAACGAGTCCACGGGCGCCGAGACGGCCAAGATCTTGTCCCCGTCCGAGGAGACGGTCGACTCGAACTTCGTGGACGCCGAGACCGGCGCCAAGCTCGAGACCGTCGAGCGCACGCCGCTCGTCGAGTGGTTCGCCAACAACTACAAGCAGTTCGGCACCACGCTCGAGTTCGTCACGGCGCGCTCGCAGGAGGGCTCGCAGTTCTGCCAGGGCTTCGGCGGCATGGGCGGCATCCTCCGGTGGAAGGTGGACTTCATGGAGATGGACTACGAGTTCGACGACGACGACGACGACTTTGACGAGGACGCGTTCATGTAGAAGTAATTATTGCGTGACGCTTTGCGCTTAGTTAGGAAAAAAGCGTCACGCACCGTGGCGCTGCGGGACGAACAAGCGCAACCTGACAAAGAAGAATGCATTTTTCGACGAGCCGTCCGCGAAGGGGACGCCGCAATAGATTTTCGAGCAGAAAGGAGCAGACCAGCGGCTGACCCGGACGAGCTGTAAACACCCAGTGAGGCGAGGAATACACGACATATTCCATGCTGACTTGTCCTGACGTGTCTCGGGCGCGTGGTCTGGCGGTTGCAGAGATGAGGTGGCCACTAACTTGTGCGTTCATGTTGTCCGGATTAAGCCAAGCAGCGACTCGACAAAGCGAAACGACTCGGAGGTGAGTATCTGCCATGGGGGACGAGACAGTGAATGCCACCGAGACTCCTGTCGAGGTCATGGAAGGCAATGTGGACGAGGTACTAGAGACACGTGAGCAGCAAGCGGCAGCGTGTCTGCAGCGCATGTTCCGCTGTCGGAAAGCTCGACTTCGGCTGCGTCAAATGCTGGCGTCTGTATTTGAGAAGTACTTTGATGCTGATACGGGGCTCTACTACTACTTGGACAAACGCACTGGCGAGACTACATGGGATAAACCACGTGTGCTACGTGATGACGACGATATTGAACTGACGGCGGTGTACGATGGGAAAGAAGAAGCGACATCTCAAGCTGAGCATACAGGGAGAATGGAGGTAGTTGACCTAGACAAGGATGATAATACTAGTAATAATGAGGAAGTCGAGGTAGGTGAAGCTGAGACAACAGAGGGAGGTGAAGCACAAGTCGACGATAAGTATTTGGGTTACTCGGCGCAGGATTTGGCTTTAGCGCGGGAACAGTTTGCGCACTACGATGCAGATTCCAGCGGGTCCATCAACGCAGCAGAGCTCCATAAACTGTTCACAAACCTCGGTGAGCAGCTTACGTTGAATAATGTGCGTGAGCTTATCAAAGCGGTAGATACGGACGGCAACGGCGAGGTAGATTTCGATGAGTTCTTGCATCTCTTACGCAAGCAGCAAGACAAAAACCAATATTCGGCATCGTTGACATTAGCTTTAATGTTTGGACCCAAGGAGTTGACGAAATTGAAGCAGCAGTTCCTGGTGCTAGACACCGATGGCAGTGGTGCGATCGACGAAAACGAACTGCAGCAGCTTGTGAAGAAATTAGGTCGCCGCGCCGACGAGTTTGACCTTCCAGCTATGCTGCGCGAGGTTGATGCCGACGGTAGCGGGACGATCGGCTTCAACGAGTTTTTGCAGATTGTGGCAACTATGACGAAGGATGAAGGGCCCAGGTCAGCTTTTGCTGCGCTTTTGGACATCGGTATCGCTCAGGGATTACTTAAGGGCTTGGATGAAGTTGTGCAAGCTTCGCGACAGAAAATATATGAGTGGCTTAACGCTGATCTCATTGCCGAGCAAAAGCGACTGGCACTGAAGCGCGAGCGCCGTCGACGCCAAGAAGAAGAGCGACAGCGCCAACTTGCGAAAGATCGCGAGCTTTATGCGAAGCACCAGGCAGAACTCGCTGCGCTCGACCGTGCTCGTCACGCGCAAGTTGAAGGGTTGATGCTGGAGGTAGAGTTTGAAGGGGATGGCCGTAACTTTCCGATTCCAGGTCAGTTTGCTCGCGTGCATTACGTCGCCAGCTTCGAGCGCACAGGGGAGATTTTCGAATCGACTCGAGCGCGATGCGGTAGCGCGCTTGAGTTTTGCGTTGGCGCCGGCCACACGATTACTGGCTTTGACCTCGCATTGCAACGCATGAGTGTCGGCGAGACAGCTCGCGTTACTATTGCACCCGCGTTGGCGTACGGAGTGAAAGGCCGACCCCCACGTATTCCTCCGAACGCTGCACTCGTGTTTCGTATTGAGTTGATTTCTATCAAAGAGAAGCTTCAACCATCGATAGGCGTGGTCGCTGTGACCCCCGTGCAGCGACTACGAAATCGGTAATTGTGCCACTTAAACCGACATCTGCACCTGCAGAAGAACGTATCTCGTGGTTGGCAAGTGGAATACTAGTACACAACAAGACAAGCAGCAAGATGATTGAGACCCAAGTATCGTTGGGCTTACATTCAAGGATAGACGACCAAAAGTTCAGCCTCCTCACGTTGTCGCAAGTTCTTCTGACCAGTTACGCGCGTGGACAGCCCGGAAGCAGTCTTGAATGGAGAGTTGCTGTGGGTGCTTTTTAGCGTTGATCACTTATCACTGAATCACCTGGAGCTTACGTCGCCTAGATCGTGGGCACGGCGATGGTCACCGACAGCATCGTCGCGTGCTTGACCCTCCGCTGTTTCCGACGTACGAAAACTTCGTCAAACTCTGGACATTCCGAGTTCACCGGAAATGTTTTCGAGGAACTGACGAGGCAGCGATTGAAGAAGCAGGGCAGACGATCGTCGCGAGCTTCCCACACACGAAGGCTTCCTTTTGCCGAGGATTTTGAAGCGTACGATCTGCTGGCAGCTATGAACCAATTGGCTACGACCAATTCCGCTGACACTGTCGGCAAAGAGCAATGGCCGCACGTGCTGAGTTGGGATTCCGCTGCAGATACTTACGTTAGCACTCCTTCATCAGTTGGGGCAGAGGCTGGGGGTACCATGGGCACCACACATGTGACGGGCCTACCAAAGGCTGATCCCGACACCTCAAGCGGATTAGTATCACGGAAACCCTCCGTATAGCCGTCCATAGCATGCCCAGCTATCGGCCAATCGAGGAAGTCGCGACGGCGCTTGCCGGCTGGTCAGTGTGGCCGCAAGTGGCTTTCGAAGTCTGCAACACAAAAAAGCAGGACTTTCCTACGTCAATCTTGCTTTTCTTGTCGAGCGGCCGAATACAACGAGGTGCTGGGGAAATGTACTTACACATTGTTATTATTTATATGCATACATGTATATCGCTCAAGCTGTTCTCACGAGGTTGTAGTTTCTACATATTGAGGAATTGATTTGTCAGAAATCAAATAACTCGATGGAAGGGACCTGACTAGCTTAAAAATCCCCGGTGAGTTGCGCGAATCAGTCTTTCCGCGGAGAAAGATGGCTGAGGTGGGTGTGGCGTATATGAAGAAGCGATTGTGTTCACCGTGACGATCGCGCTCAATGCGAGAGTCAGTGGTCTGCAGGAGAAAATCGCCGGCATCTTGAGCACCGAGCAGCACACTGTCCCGCCAAGGTTGTTGACGCTCTACTTGGCGCAGAAGAAGGGGGAAACCACGTGGATGAAGCACGACCGCAACACGGAAAGCTTTTTGCAAGGTGGCATTGACACGGGTTATGACAAGATGCTTTCTTCGTGGAAGCTTGACGAAAACTACTTTGGGGAGGACTTTCAGCCGGGGCGCGAAGACATCCATGTGCTGGTGGAGTTGCCTCTGTCACCAAGACAGAAAACTGGTGTATGGGATGACACCACAACTTCGGTCGACTGGAGCAAGGCCGAGGGACCCTGCCCTGCACTCGAAATCGAAGATGATCCCTTTGTGCGAATTCCTGTTTCTTACGTGCGTGACAGTGGGCTGGATGTCACGGACACAGATCTGCTCCTGTACCGCCGCCCCCAGCTTGTGGCCGAATGGCAGAGTCTTAAGACTCACGTTTGCAACACGTACGCTGAGCTGTGGATTCTGGGACCGCCTGGAACAGGCAAGTCTTGCGCTGCATTCGCATTTGCGTGCTCTTTGGATCGTACCGACTGGGACGTCGTGTGGATCCATTTCAGTAAACGCGGCATTGGCGCCTTGCGTTGCATTCACTTCCACAGAAATGACGAGAAGTGGACTTGCAACATTGAGCAGACAATCGTGAGGCGTGTACTAAATTCGCTGCCGGAACAGACAATTGTCTTTGTCGATGGGTATACGGCTGAAACGGATCAGGGAAAAGTGTTTCAACGAGTGTTGTTGAGTTGGCGCAATGCAAACAAAGAAAATCGTCGGCTGGTGTGGGTCAGCTCGATGGTAACGCGTGGGATGGACTACTGGCCCGGCGACAGTGGACTCGTTCCCGTGGAGGCCGATGCTCACCTAAGTAGCAAGGTGGCTTTCAACATGCCTCCCCCGAAGAATAAAGTCCGAGACGAGGAAATATTTGAGCTCGTGTCTTGGACTTTAGAAGAATATGAGGCCGCACTGGAAAATGAAGATTTCTATGACCATGTGAAATATATGCTGTCAAGTGACAGCACGCGCTGGAACGATCGGGATCTCCTATTGAAAACCAAGTTTTCTGTTGTCGGTGGGAGCGCTCGGTATATGTTCAACTTCAGCACTGAGGAAGCAGAAAGGATTTTGAAGAAGGCAGTTGATGCCACCCCGAATCTTGAAGACTTGCTCAAGCGTAGGGTTGACATTGCATCTACTGGCGCTGTCAATCGGCTCTTTTCTTGGTATCCGGCTGGATCGCTTTCGGAGCCAAAACCTTACCTGTTAAGCACATTTGTAGCTGGGATAGTCGCTCAGAGACTCGGTCCCGACTACGTGCAATCCATTTCGGCGTTCCTCCCAGACAACCCCGCTATGGATGTTTTTTTGTTGGAGCTGTGTTTTTTTCGCGACACTTGTCCACGGTGGTGTTAACTGCTATGCCGTCGAGAAGGATTCAGATCCATCGACCAAAGCGTTTCTCGAAACGTGGACGGCGAAGGAGGTTCCGTATTTTGATCCGAACGGTACAATTCCTTTGAATGAGAGGTCGCAATGGTTGGCTCCAAGGCTATGGAACCAAGGCGGGTATGATGCTGTATTGATCGAAACACGTGAACCCGAGACGGATGATGACACTGTATTTATGAAGTCCTCCAAGGCGGTAAAAGTTCGGTTTGTTCAAGTAACTCGCGCGAAGAAGCATCCTTTCAAGGAGTCATTTTTCAAATCGCTCTTGACTCGGCTCAACCTAATTCTGAAGGGATATTGGTTTGAACAAGTGGAGGTGTGTTGTGTGGTCCCTTCCGAGAAGCTGGTCAGTGAGGGTTTTGAGGCAAGCGTTAACGAACAATATTTTGCCAAAGAAGTTCTGGAGCCTGCGGGATTGTCGAAAGACATCACTGGAATTATCATCAGGATAATCGGGGTTGAGTATAGTGCTTTCACGGAGAACCCAGCAAAACGCATCAAGAGTGGATGAAGCGCGGCAGTTCATTGTTCGAGTTGTGAAGATGCAAGATTTGTCTGGCGCGTTGCGTAAGTACTTCTTCTCTTGCACCCACAGCCTACCTCATTCCTCTCTTCGTTGTTAACGATACAGCACGTCCTGAAGAAGAGTTCTTGACGTGTTTTTATTCGTTTCGGGAAATCAAATCATTTACGTGAATTGCGTAGTCAATCCTGCCTCAAGTGGTGCAGTCGCAGTCGGCTGTCATCTCTCGCATAGCTGCTTGACGGTCGTCTTGTCAAAGCCTAGTCTGGATCTTGCACGATATCAGGCTATTGTCTAGAGTCGGCGATCCGCTCCAGCTGCATGTGCTCGTCCACAGTCTCCTTACCGTGCTTGCTGATCAGGTACTTCATAGCGTCTCCAAAGTCAGCGGTGCGCTTCTGCAGCAGATCGGCTGGTCCTCGCAGATTGGAGTACCTTCTAGTGGGCTGACGAGAACTTGCGCTTCATGCGGTCCTCGATCTCGTTATGTCGTAAGTTACGACATTGAAACCAAAACAACAGAGATTGGCTCAACAACTACTTTCCATACTTTGTTCAAGTGAATTGAAAAATATTAGACCATGGAAGTATTTGTGAAAAACAACACGAGAGCATAGGACTGACAATAATGAATCCGGGTTAGGTCCCACGCGTGGGGGGGGGTCCAGAAAGCCACTCATTCGAGAATTTGCTGAATGGCGCGCATCCGGACCAGCGCACGAGGAAAGACCGCCACATTCGCCCGGGACTTCGACTTCCCGCATTTCTGGCGGCAACTACGGGCGGCGGGGTGGGCATACAAGCGGCCAAGTGGCCTCGCGACGGAGGGGAGATATGTAAGCCCCGATGGTGCCGGGGTATTTGTTGGGGAGACCGCCCTAGTGGCGCACGCGTTGGAGTCGGGGTTATTGGAGGAGATGAATGACGCAGAGGCGGTAGCATAGAATACGACAGCGAAGCAGGGCACGATGGCGGTGGCGCGGACCTCAACTACGGCGGCGGCGCCGCAGACGAAGACCAAGAGAACAGCGGCGACTCGGACCACGGCGGTGATGACTACGACAGCGGCGCCGAAGACGAAGGCCAAGAGGACAGCTGCAGCGACGACCACGGCGGCGAGGACTACGACGGCGACGGCGGAGACCACGGCGACTTCGGCAACCATGGCGGCGACGAGCACAGCGGCTCGGACCACGGCGGAGACGGCAACCACAGCGGCGACGAGCGCAGCGGCGAGTACTACCACGACCACGCATGACACAGTGCTAACAGCTCCAAGCGCGGGAGACAGCGTAAGTGCGTCGGAGATCGACACTTCGATCGCCCTCTCTCAAGGGACTATCAACGAGTTGTTCGGTTCGCCGCGTTCGTCGGAGGACGAGCTCTCCCAAGCAGCGGTACCGCGTGCCTTCGGCTTGCGACATTCAGACCGATGCGTCGCAGCTCAGGGCGGCGGTGAACCCGCACTTGTTGTCGGAGGCATCAGGGATTGAGAGCGAGACTGAGGGGATGATAAAGAAGAGAAGGATTCGGATCTACCTACTCAAACCCTGCGCCCGCGTACGCGCGTCAAGTACGACGTCAACTTCATCTCAACAGACGAGGACGACAACGAGAGCTTTGACTCCGGTGAAAGTGAGGGTGAAGACGTCGGCGAGGACGAAGATGAACTCGGCCGCGCTGATGTCGACGAAGACGGTGATGTCCTCTCGGAGAGCGACGCGGTTGATATGGACGATGCGTTCATTGATTCGCTGATGATCGGTGAGAACTCACTCAGAGGGGCGGCTAAGAAACAGCGTGCGCAAGCCCTGCGAGCTACTGCGTGGACGTCCGTATCGTCGGACTTCGAAGTGGGAGTGACCGCGTACGCTAGGATGAACAACGAGATGGCGCAGCCCGTGGCTGAGTTGCGCGCTTTGACACACTCGCCGCTCCTTACCTTTCTGTATTTTATGCCCAAGGCTATGTGGGTCATGATCAACCGGGAGACCAACCGGTTCGCACTCTAGCAAATCGCCGGCGCGCGGAGGCGATTCGAAACGAGCAGCGAGGTGGGGACCGGGCGGCAGGGTCGAGACGCTCAAGCCGATCCGTCGGCGACTGAAGAAGAAGCACGGGTACGAGACGCATGAGATTATGCACATGCTTGGACTTCTTATCGCGCGGATGTTATGCCCCCAAAGGCGCCGCTTTGCCGATCATTGGTCGATGGTAGAAGATTGCGCTGTTCCTGCCGGCGACTTTGGGCGCTTCATAGGGCGCAACCGGTACCAAGACATCTTGCGCGATCTGCACTTTGCGAACAACGCGAAGGCGCAGACGAGGGACAAGCTCTGGAAGCTGCGACCGATCGTAAACAAGCTGCAGGAGCCTTTCTGGAGGGGTGACTCTTCCAGCAGTGTTTTCCTTCGACGAGGGTGTTCTGGCGTCGACGTCTCGACGCAACACAACCCGCATGTTCATGACGGATAAGCCTCATCGTTACGGGTCGAAAATGTTTATGACTTGCGACTCGAGGACTGCGTATTGCCACAGGTGGTTGTTTTTTATGCTAGTTTCGTAAGTTATGGTTTGCAGCATTGATTCTAACCATCTACGTCGTATCTTTCTAGATTCGAATTGTACGCTGGCAAACATGATAATGGGGACGGACCTGAATCCGCATTCGACAACAAGACGGGTGCAGTCGCAGTTGTTCGCAACTTGAAGGTCGTGCTCGGTTCGAACTGGCACCCGTGGCACACGGTCGTAATTGACCGCTTCTACTCGTCGGTGTTACTGGCGATTGAACTCCTCAAGATGAACGTCTACGTGATAGGCACTATCATGACGGACAGACTCGGCTACGACAGTAATGTGAAGGAGCCGTAAGAGTCGACCCACAAGCGTCCCCCGCGACTCGTTCAGCTTTTCCCGCTCCGTGGCCATCCCCAGCATGGTCGCGTTTCAATGGTGGGACCGGAAGCCGGTGCACTACTTGTGCACCGGTGCAGCGATGACGGAAATCATCGATAGACCGGAAAGTGAAGCAAGTGGGCGCTATCACGGTGCAGTGACCTGATGCGGTAACTGGCTACCAGAATTGGATGGGCGGAGTTGATATACACGATCAGATCGGCCTCCAGCGGTTCTCTCTCCAGACGTCGACAAGGTTCCTCATATACTACAAGAGCCTATTCCTCGGGTTCGTGGACATGGCGATGGTAAACGCATATCTTTCCCACAAAGAGGCCGCGCGGATGGCGGGGACACCAGCGATGGCACGTGACGAATGGCTCTGTCTCCTTCAGAACCAGTTATTACAGCTCAAGGACCACGACTTTGCCGGTGTGGTTGCGGCGCTGCTTCGCACGGGCCAGAAGGGCAGGCGAGCCCCGGTCCACCACACGCACACACCCGAGCAGAGCCAAGATTGGGTGACCGTGACCGGCGTGCAAAAACGCATGCAGCGCTCATGCAAAGTCTGCGCGCTGTTGCGCACGGACTCGTCCAAGAAATCCTACGAGACCACCTACTTCTGCAAGCGGTGCTCGCTGAACGACGCCATGATGTAGCTGTGCAACAATATCAGACGTGAGTTCAAGGGCATGACCAATACGTGCTTTGAGATATGGCACGATGACTTCGACTCTGGTGAGGCCATACCACCTACGTTGGGGAGGCGTGTAGTCCTGCGCCGCCTCGGTCAGAAAGCTGGCGCGCACAAGAAGACCCGCCGTGAGCTCCAGCTCCACGCAAAAAACGGTGACAACGGAAGTTAGAGTGACAACGAGGAGGGCAGTGACGACGAGTGAGTGCATGGATGTGCTTGGTGAAGCTGTCAGCAGGTCGTAATACATGATTTGTTGAATGAACGTACCTTCTTTCCATTTATTTCTGAAATGACTGGCTTCAAAGTGCAACTCTTCAACGTTTTGATCCGCTATGATGTGCGTGATGGGTGTAACTTACGACATATCCGCGTCTTTCGACGTCTAAAAGGTATATAACTTAGGACATTGATTAGAAAACCTCGCGAAAGATTATATACCTAGCCCCACTCGGTCGGTTTGCCACATACAATGCCAATGGTACATGAATACGTCGTAAGATACGACATTCCCTTACCTGTTCTGGGGCATTTTTTTTCGGGAATAGAGGGGTTAACGGTGAAGCGGAAAAGGGAAGATATATTGGAGTTGCATAAAGTGTAGTGTAGGTTATCATTGCCAACTTCGTAACAGTGAAGTAGTAATGAAATATATATTGAAGTTGCGTGAAACATAGTGTAGGCGGCGCCCAAAGTCTTCATGGAGTCCACCCTGGTACACTCTTTTCCAGTCGACGTAGCAGCTCCTGTGCAGCGGGTGGTCGCAATTGATCGAGTGTGGAACGTAAGAAGCGAAATACGTACAGATAAAGCACTTGGCGCCCTTCGAAGCATACTTCAAGCGCTTCCGCTGAATGCCGGCCGCTTGGGCCTTTTGCGCGCCCGTTCTAAGCGCTTCAACCGCAGCTTTGGGTTCCGCATCTCGTGGCAAACCCACCAACCTTGGTGTTTTTTATTCCTCGCGGGGCGAAGTGTGCTTCCACAGCGGGAACACGTGACTGACTGGGGCTTGTTAGTCATCTTTGCGAATGAACTAGCTGGTGATATTTCAAGATAGGCATTACAATTTAAAGAATACACGTGCTTTATAAAGGTCTGTTCTCTAATGGTGTATGTAACCGCTGCGTTAATAACGTAGGTTAATAAACCCTAGGATGGGGTTGCTATTGCCGTGACCCAACACAAGACCCACCATAATTATTATAGCTGGTCACGCATTGGGCCACGTGACCTATAGGTGGCCCGAAGAAAAACCTTCCCATAAACACACAAACTTGATAACGCTGCCACGACGCCAAATTTTTTCTAAATGAGACCAAAGTTAAATTTAAGAGCGGGACCCCAAGCTGCCTGTGTGATGAGCTTCTGCACCACACCAGCGCAGGCACCACGTCCAAAGCGATCATTGTGCAGGATATTCATAAGTCTTGGCCAATCACGACATGAATTAGTGCGTCTTTACCATAAATGCACTAAAAGCATCGGTACCGTAATTGTATGCACGTGTACGACCCAAGAACAGCTGATGAAAATTTCACAAAGTCTCAGCACCAGGAAATTATGGTAGTTTAAAAATGGGTCATACATGTATTAATTTGGGCGAAGCCCCCCTATATTCACGGGACTGTTTTATGGATTTGTGTACAGCACATTACTCTGATTTACATTCTGGTTTACGTTTTTACGAAGGGACTTATCAGTTATTCGAATGGGTTAGGGGTGCGCCTAACCGTTTTATACGTAAAAAACAATGATTAGGAGGTTAAGAAACAGGAAAATCGTCTTTACTATTAATAGGGGGATCGGAAATGGCGTAATGCGGTCATTTTTGCACAAATGAAGGGCTAGTAAGACCCCTGAATAGGCCCCGATTTATTTATTAATTTTTTGTGGTACACTTCAGTCATTTAGCGATACTAACGACCAAGAGAATGCCCTTAGGTCCCGATTACCGAAGAAAACTGCAATCCTTAACACTTTCGTGAACGGTCTTGACTTTGTATACTATACAAAGTCAAATTATTCCAAACTGAAATGGTGCAATATCCACCAAACAAGCATGTAGCCATTCGTGCACCGAAATGGGATGAAAAAAATAAAATAGTGCAAAATGCACCAAACGAGGGGTCGACAAAACGTGCCATGATTGGCCAAAATATTCCATCGACGGAGGGGCGCCCGACCAAAAGGACGTCGCGTCTGCGCGATTGGCCGAGCTACCTCGGTACACTTGAAGTTCGAGCCGAATATCTTCGCAGCTCCCCCGAGACACATCCCCCTGGCGCCAACTGCGCCACTCGGCCGCTTCCCTCGTGAATCACGACGCGATGCCTGCAGAAAGCGGACCTTAGCCACGGAGCTGGATAATGCCGTGGAAGCGGCAGAGCCCTGTAGCAATGCTACTAAACGCCGACGCAGGACACGGCATCCTGACGCTGTCCCTGCCCGTGACATTCGTCTCGAAGGTACGAATGCCGCTTAACGTTGTAAGGTTCGAATGCTACTTAACGTTGTAAGGTAGTTTGTACGAATAATAACAGGGCTGTAAATTCAGATGATAGCGTGCTTTTCAAGGAGATTTGGCGAGCTCTCGGACGAGATGGATGGTCGTCTAAACCACCACCGCGGCGCAGTCTGGATACACGCTATCGCTATGTTCGACCAGGGGTCAGTGTGGATGGACAAGAAGGCAGATACTATTTTTTGGGTGAGAAGGATATTGTCACTTACGTCCTCCATC
The DNA here is from genome assembly GCA_030267785.1 of Phytophthora fragariaefolia. Lineage (NCBI taxonomy): Eukaryota > Oomycota > Peronosporomycetes > Peronosporales > Peronosporaceae > Phytophthora > Phytophthora fragariaefolia. Next base: position 10,641 of record BSXT01001814.1, on the reverse strand, counting down.
AGCAGCGAGATCATCCAACGATACGGAATAACGATCTACTATAGGGATCCTGGATCCTCGTCCTAGCAACACTGTTCGTGTAATTTCGGCCACAGTCAGTACAAATAGGAGGAATGGTGCGGGTGAAGGAAGCCTTGGTGAACATCGTGAACATGGATATGGTGCTGGTCGTGGCCGAGGTGTCCCTCGCCACGAAGACCTACCTATGCAGAACACGCTCGCGTCTGGTAGTGCCAGCGAAGACACCGATAGGCCAATTGAGGCCGAAGCAAGTACGACCGGATCGACCACTACGGCTACAAGACGCGAAACTCCCGACAATGGACTCGGAGCAGCTTGTAGTCGAGGTGTTCCTTGTGGTCGTTCTACTAGTCGTAGCCGTACAACCAGCGGTGGCAATGGATCTGGTCGAGGCCGTGGCGGTGCTTAGTGTGATAGCGCTGCTACTGACACTAATAGCTCCGAAGGTATGCTGGGTCCACCTCAACGGAGCTCAGAGCTTTATATCAATAGCATGGTTGCTTATGCCCCGTACAAAACAAGATTGACTGATGACAAATCGACTGAAAAAGGTGTTTAAACACGTAGGTACTTTGTACGTGATCGGGCGAGTGTGCAAGCGTGTGATGGAGAAAAAAACTGTTCTTTACGAAATTAAATGGATTGACAGCATGTTTGCAAATGAAACCCATCGTGTACCGCTGGGTGTCATTCAGATAGGCATCGAGTATTATCGATTGCTAACCCGATCAGCATCAAAACCTTCGTGGGCCGCGTTGATCGCGATACCAGATGGAGAAAGTGTACCAAGCGATGTCGTTCTAAAAAAATTAGTTGAGGCAGACGAAGATATTGAAGCATTTGACCCACATCAACTGATCCCCACTAGTTTGAAGGAGGTGGAAGCCATAAAAAGTATGCGATTCGACCCGCGGGTTCAAATGGATGTACCGGCTGACTTATTAGTCACACTGGTGGTTCGCGATCAGCTCGAGCGCCCAGAATATACGCATTTGTTTACGCATTCGGCATCATCAAGTTTTCCCGCGTATGTTCCTCTTTATTTCTGGCAACAAATTGTAAATGAGACCAACGTTTACGCACATTTGAATGGAGTGCATCTTGTACAACCAATACACTTTCGGAGCTCATGAAATTCATTGGAATTCTCTGCCAGGCGGTGTGCTGTTCGACAAGGGAGCGACAGTCTGTCGGTCGCATGTTTGGAGCTTGCTGTGCGAGTGGGAGGTTCTGCCAACCACTCGTTGGCAGATCCTCCCTTTATACATTTAGGAGGCAGGTCCAAAGTTAGCATTCAAATTCAGTTCTCATTTTCTACCAAAACGTTATTAATAGTCTTTATTTAGATTTAACTATACTTACCGAGTTAAGTATGCTTAATCTAAATTTACTACACCTACGCTTCCTCCTACACGTCGCACACACGTGTAAGCTAGAGTAGTGGGCTAAGTAAGCCCACTACAACTGCTGGGTTATCATCTCAGTCGCTCTCACTGCCCTCTATGTTCCGACGCATGTCTCGCGACGTATTGCAATCACTGTCCTCAGCGCTCGACTCCGACGAGCTGCTTTCGCTGGGCGGGGTGGATGGTGATCGAGCTCTTGTAGTGCATCGCGCTCTAGTCCACGACGGGACGTCGTTCGCGTTGCGCATCCGATTGCAAATTAGCCACCGTATTCATCAACTGCTGCACGGCTGTAGTCATCACCGCCAGCTCGTGGTCAATGCCGACTCTCGGGTGTCCTCCTCATCTCTAGTGATCGCTCGTGCTGGTGTCATCTGCACCGCCGCCACCCGCTGCTGCTCTTCTCGTCGTTGGCGGGTATCGGAGCGTGGCCTTTCTTCTCGTTATTGCTGCTCATCTCCGCTCCATTTTCTGTCACGGGGTTTTCGTGGCGGTGTGTCTTGTCCCTCGCCCTTTGAACGTCGTTGGACTCTTGACGCGACTGCAACCTGCGCCTGTACCGCCACCGCCGTAGTGAGTTGCTGAAGGGCTGCCGCGACTGTTGCCACTTGTGTCGCAGAGGCAGGAGCCTCACATACGTCGCTTTCTTTGCTCTCCTCGTTAGTCGCCATCATCATGGGAAAGGGGTGACCTGCGGCCTGTCCGTCATTGGTGCGCCATCGCTCTCCAACAACCCTGCTGTGGACTCCTCCTGGGTCGCTGCTTCATCTCGGGCTGCCGCGAGTGGTGCTGGTGGTGCGCGTTCTCCACGCCGACACCACCGTTCAGCTTCATCGCCATCGTGCTCATCATCGTTAAGTCATCATGGTGATCTTCGTTACCATCGTTATGATTGTTACCCTCGTTTTGCAAGATCTAGTACTCCGGTGATACGGATGCGTCCGACGCCCCATCTTCCACTGTCATCATATTTTTCCAAAGAAGCCGGGGTTAGTCGAGGTCGCACACACCGAGGGGTACGCACCCTGCAGTTCGCGACGTCTTCCAAAACATCTACAATTTTTAGGATTCTCGCTCGAGAACGACCACAAACTTTCAAATATCCGGATTAGCCTCACCTGCGGCGCGATGCAATGTGCGATTGTACCGTTACAAAAGATTATAGGTGCGGTTCAGGGTATATTCGTCCACTTCGTAAACGTTCATATCGTCAGGCTTGAACGACTTGTACCTTTTCATCCACGTTTTAACGAAAATTTTCCAAAACTTGCACCAACCTTCTGTGGAAACTGAACATCCCGGTCCAAGCACTCTTCCATGATTGCAGTCTTCACATTTCGAATCTCAGAACGCAAAATTTCACTTGGGTGAATAGTTGCCAGCTCACGAATTGCGCCGTTTTGCATCGCAATTTCGACCTCGTTTAACGAAATGCCCAGCTTGAGATTCTTTCGTCGTAAGGCCTATTTGAAGTAAAAATAATATATCCTATAATCTTCGTCCGCGGATATTGATGCTTGACAGCACTCATTCTTGCATTTTCAAAGTCGTTCAAAACATAGGCAGGGTCCATGCAAAAACCAACCGCCGCGTTCGTGTGGTATATCACATAGCAATATACGTTTGTCGTGTTGCCAATAGTAAGGGCATAGCAACAGGTTTGAAATCGCGTCAAACACCATCACAATAACCAGTTGGTAGAACATTGACGGAACCGATCGAAACGTACCATCAACAAAAAAGACGTTTGCCGAGCTTTTAGTCGGTTCAGCAAAGCCGGATACCCCAAATAATGAGATGGTGTAGAGCGGATCCCTCGCAATACGAGCCACGAAATTTGAGTAAGCGGAGATCAGAGTTTTGCGAACATTACACAAAGGCTCTGTCTTGATTGCCATGAAAATGTCGTTTCCGAAGCTTTTGAGCTTTGTGCGATAAAAGCGTGCTTAAATTGAGCCTGCGTTATACCACTTGCTAGAGTGTTTGTGTTTCTGTAAAACCTTTCTCGAATTATTTCCCATACTGCAGCAAGCCGAAGCGTCGGTTCGGTCACAGCCAGTTCATCGATTGCTGCTAAAATGCCCACCACTAAGATGGTTGGGCTTGGTCGTGGGTCAGCGTCCGTACCACGCACTATATATTGGTTACACATGGGTGTGTGTTCTCCTGTCTGGCTGACACTCCCGTCTACCCGTTCAGAGAGCTTGGCCTTGCACTTGGTCCGCTTGAAAGGGATGCATCGATAATTCGTATTCGTAGTCATTTTGTATTATTTTGCGTAGAAACCCCCTACGAAAACAACCCGCCCGGAACTTGGTATCTGCTCATCGTCTAATTTGAAATATTGATGGTATTCATCCTTCGTCTCTTCACCAATCTATGATTTTCGTCAATCAACCTGAAAGTTGCCATTCTCCACCAAATCACCGGTGTGGTCGCTTGAGCTGTTCGACCATACTTCTGTGTCTACCGGTGCTTGAGATGAGCAGGACTCGGCGCGTAGAAACTCCTTAGCAGCCGAGGTAGGACGGGAGGAAGGCGACCTTGGAATCCTCAATATCCCTTGCCAAAGCCTGTATACGTGCCTCGTGTTCAGCCGACCATCGACTAGCGACTCCCGTAATCTACGTTCCGTGCCGTCTCGCGACTATTCGGAAGCACTCAATGCGTTAGCACACTAACTCGGGTCTTCTGCGCGCTAGCCGCTAATTCTAAAGTCGTCTGTACGCTAGGGAACAACTTCGGAAGTGCCCTTATCCTGCCCGCCGTCTTCAACCGTGTCGTCGATCCACCGAGGAACTTAAACCCGCCCCCGCGATCATCACGTCGTACTCATTGCTAGTATGGACCCCGCTCATGGCGAACGCTTGCGACCACTTGCGCATTGTCCTACTTTGTGGCCCCTCGAGACCGGCCCGACTGCCGTCTAGATCTCCTTCTGGGTTCCCATACAGCTGCTGCGGCCAGCACGTCATTGCATTTGTCGCCATACCAGCCTTCGGTGTGTTCCCGTCGTCTTCCTCTCACCTCTCCATGTCTACTCTGGTCCGCAATTTCCGCCAACGTATTACACACTGTCAAGAGCGGACCGAGTAAATGGAGACGACCTGCACGTCCCCTCAACCAAAATTATGTAAGTGCGTGCATCTTACATTTTCACACGACATCGGTGGAAGCTAAAACGTTGTGTGAGCTGTTTGGAGTACCACCAGCAACATTATCGCGGGTACTCAAGCGTGCAGCGAAATCATTAGCGAAGTCGCTCCGTGATGTTCCTGCCGCTCGTATTGGTTGGTCGTCCATCGCTGAACAGCAGCGATAAACGGCAAATGTACCTCGCATTCGAAGATGTTTCTGCCTCGTCGATGTTAAGGACTACGCCGTTCATGTTCCTACAGCCAGCGACTTACAAAACGCGTACTTCAATGGTAACCCTTTCATGAATGCACATCTTGACAAATGTGCACGAGGCAAAATGCCGCGTTTTACCCGCTCCTTTTACGCACATGTCCTTACAACCCAACAGTCGCTGTTTCATTTTACGGTTGGTTGCTCATAGAACGCGGCAAAATACCGCGTTTTGCAGGCTTGTAGTTGGGAAGCAGTTGTGCCTCTGATTGGTCAAAAATATAAGATTCACGGATTCGTTAATCTCGACCAATCGGAGCAAACAAAATGAATGTGTTCCCAACGTCAATTTTCCATCCCATATGGCTTTCTTGATTGTGGCATGGACGAGCATGAACAACGGTGGATCGCGGCGCCAGCATCAAATTGATACACTAGCTGGGTGGAATCGTGCACGCCAATATTGTCTGTGGCTCAACATAGCTTATTTCGATTCAATATGAGCCGATTATTGATCAAACTAATTGTAATTGTTGCGGTTTAGACGGCTGACTGCTCCTGGACCCGCGCACAGCAGCGATTCCGCCTACGGGTGCGCCCCACGGACAAACCCGCGGCAGCAACCCAGATAAAGACTTTCTATCCTACATATGTATCCTACTAATGGGGCAACCTAATCTACTCCTACTTATAAATCTTCTTCTCCGTCCTTCGAACTGTCGTCAGTCAGGAGTTGTCGGCGGCGTTGATGCTATATCATCCCTCTCTGTGCAAGGTCCGAGCGTCTATTCTCGAGCAGACGATTGGTACTCGCCACTGCTGAACGTGCCCAGTGTTGTCGACGTCGCCGGATCCCTCTGTTTACATCCCTCCGTAGCGTTGTGGTTGCATGATGTGTCCGGTCGTGGCGCATTTGCCCGCAAATTGCGTTCCAATAGACTCGCAGTGCCTCCCAAGTCCTTCGAAAGTACTGACTGTGTAGTGTTTTGGCGCTGCTGCGCGTAAGCGATATTGCTTCCGCCCAGCGTAGGCTGTCACGCGACATAGTGGGGGTACCGCCGCCAGCCTCTGGGAGTTGAGTAGACCGCCAGCTGAAGTCGATGCAGTTGTTGACGCATCAGGCACCACCATGGCGGGGTGTATTCACCCGCGTTCAGGTTGGCAACCCCTAGATCGAAGATAGGATGACACCATGGGGGGGCGTTCGCTGTTGTCGAAGTGTCGTCCACGACTAACCATGACTCCGAATAGCATTGGCCGAGCACTTGTCGCCACGCCGCCCGTATATGGTGATACGATACTGTATTCCCGGTCTCCAGGCCGATCACCCCTACCCAGATAGGTTTTCAGTTCCTGGCGAATATGCTCTTTAAGTTGCGGCCTTTGCTGGTGTTGCACCACGGACAGGTCCGTTCTTATTTTCAGTTTCCCTGCTGGAATCTGCACCACCCATGTTACTCTTAGTGATTCCGCTGTAGCGTGTCCTGGGGTGGTCTCGTATGTACCGATCCAATACGTCCGTCGTATCCCCGTGGGGTGCGACTGACGCTCGTATTTGTCCCGGAACGCTTCCCACCAGTCCTCTGTCCGGGGCACATACATATCATCTATCCACCACACCCGGACTTGCTCTGGGTTGAGCAGGTGCTGAAGCCCGGTGAGCACGGTAGCGTCAGAGATCCCTTCGAACGAAGCCCCTGCCCAACTCAGCGTCCATTGACTTAGCTGGGCGTCATATAATCTTACCTGGGGGTGAATGGTTTGGATCGCAGCGCACAAATAGTGGGGGAATATCCTACCGGCTGGAGCAAGCTTCGGCCTACTTATTTCATTGCGAAGTGCGTGCACGAGTGCATTATGTTGACTTTCTCTTGTCGGTAATCCAAGCCAATCCAGTAGGGTCGCATGCACCCATAAATCACCGCAGAGCTGCACCATTATGGACCAGATCGCACTAGAAGTACTCCCGTCAGACCATTGTGGCCGAGTTGGGAGTCCAGACATTGCAGCAATCTCGTGGCCAAGTAATGGTATGAATAGTGCTTGATCTGGTTTCCATAGTGACTTCTCCAAGGCGTGATGTACCCGCCGTAATGAGATGGAGAGCTGGTCTAACCCGTCACACGGGTGAATCGAGTCCGATAAGCCAAAACGATGATCATGAGTGTCTTCCTCAACCCCGCACATCGGGCATAAATTGGACCATCTGGGGTCCATGCGGTGCTTAACTGCGTTTGTGTGCAGGGTCGACGATTTTGCCCGCCAGTAGAATCGTTGAAGCTGCTGATCCCACCCACCGCTGTGCGTCATGCTGACATCATCATTAAGTAGTACTTGGCGGTGGTCTGCCTTCGTCTGGTGCTTCTGTAACCAACCCCGTTTGAGCGATCTGTACGCCCGCTTCAACAAGCACGTGCGTGTGTTACCGAAGACTAGTCTACCTTCCTCATCCATCAACATGTACGTGTCCATGTCTAGCCATTCCACATATGACGATTGCATTCTCGCGGTATGGCTCCTCTTTGCTGGCTCATCTGCCAGTGCGAGCGCATCGCGCCCCCTCCGTAGGACTTCATTATCCGTGCTTGTGTGCTCCTGATGAGATCGTACCCAGTTGGCTGTGAAGGTAACATTGGGCTGCATAAGTTTGCTCAAAGAGCGGATCTCGATCCGATGGGGGTTACGATAGGGCAAGAAGGTGTCCTCGCTGGACGCCAACCGTCTAGCCAGAAGTAGTATATGGATCGCGCTTTTGTTGTCACAAATCCGGGCCCCTTGATCTCCTCCTGCGATTATTCCTGCGAGTAGTGCATGTAACTCGCACCTAGTTGAGGTGATGTCGCTCCAGTGGATGCGGAGTTTTCCTAGTAGCACCGTTCCGCTATCATCGTGGAATGCCCAGCCTCCACTCGCGTTGTGAGTGTTAGCGTCGAGCACACTGCCATCACCCACCTGCTTCTCCACGTGGGTAGTATCAGTTGGTTCTCGTGTGTACTGCACACTCTGGAGTCTAGTCATGTCGACGGCGGAGTTATCCGATATGGATATCTCGCACGCTAGCCCGATGCATTGCATGTGATGCCAGTTCCTGCATCTCTTACACCAGTTGGCTCCTCTGTATCGGTGGCACGCCGTTCATGTGGTTCTCATTGGAAGTGGATGGCCATGAAACAAAACCGTGTCATGACGTAACTGTCCTCTCGCTGCTGCCTCGTCGAGCGCTACGTTGTCATTCGCACCATGCTGTCTATCCACGGCAGTATCGTACTCCATCCACACCAGCGATTGATCAGCTTTTGTTGAAGAAGGTGGTAGCGTTCTCGCCGTCAAAGGAGATGCGGATAAAAAACAAGATATACACGTGTGTAGGTACCGCCTATATTGTTGGTCGTGTATGTCGTCGTGTCAAGAGACCTAAGAATGGAGGTGTTCTCCAAGTAATGTGGGTTGATACCCAATTTCAAAACACTGTGGAATCACTGACAGTAGCAGCTATAAACGCGGTATTGAGAACTATCAAGCTCTTGTGCGTGTACCTAACAAACCGGTATGGCGTGAGCTGACTGATACCGTAGTAGACGAGGAGATGAATCTGGACTTGCCACTTGACGAACTAGAAATTGGGTCGGACGAAAAAGGCTACGAGAGATACGATCCCGAGGTGTTGTTGCCGGTTAGTCTTGCGGAGGTTGAAGCGGTAAAGCGGATGCGTTTTGACTCTCACATGGAAATGGAAGCCCCCCCCCAGCGACCTGTACAAACACACAGACGGCAGTACTGCAACATGCTTGGCAGTACTGCAACAAGCACTATAATACTCCGTCTTCGCCGGGAATTTCAACTGGATCGAGAGGCGACTTGACCGCTCATCGCGTCCACGACCATTTTTCCGGGCCATGTTCACGAGTTGTCCACGCCCGTCTTTCCGGGCCATACTCACGAGTTATCCACGCCCGTTTTTCCGGGCCATGTTCACGGTATCCACCGTGGCGATCGACACCGCAACGACTGCGGTACGGCTCGGCGTGCGCACGGCTATGCGGTTCTGAAGCGCGCCGGTGGCAGCGCCGCCGATTCGTCGGCCTTCGCTCAAGTGATATATCACCCAGAAATAAGTCCCGCGCTGCTGCTTCGTTCCCAGTACTCTACGCCGTCGTCTATGCAGCAACTATGTGTTCGCGCAGCGGTGCTCGGCGCGCGCCAAAGTGCAGTGGATACGCAGCTTCGGAAACCGAGGTAGAATCCACATCTGTTGCCAGGCGCAAGATATATACTCGGAACTGGGAAAGCGTGTAGCTATACACTGATCAAGATATATACTCGGAACTGGGCAAATGCGCAGCTATACTTAAAGTAGTGTACACCTCTCTATATTGCCAGTGTATTATGTGCTTTCCACTACTTTACCTACAAGATTAAGGACGACTTGACGTCGTAAATAAAGTGACGTATGCAGCGTCCAGGTCTGTGCGTGGTGTTGTTACTTTGTATTCCTAATACGTTGGCATTCAGCATCTATTTCGTAGTCCTGATATGCAACGCTGCTCTAGTTGTAGCGGGGCTACACATTCGGTCAACCTTCACATTAGTGCAACACGCACTAATGGATACATTCGGGTGGGCCACATGCAGTGTGGCCATCATTCATAGTAGGGAGCACTACTGTTGGCAGAAAGCAATAGGTATCTGCCAAGAAGGAGCATGCATTAGGACAGAGATCCTGCCAACCACTCGTTGGCAGATCCTCTCTCTATAGATATCAGTTTTAGGAGGCAGGGCCGAAGTTAACATTTCAAATTCAGTTCTCATTTTCTACCAAAAGCTTATTAATAAGTCTTTATTTAGATCTAACTATACTTAGTCAGCTAAGTATACTTAATCTAATATAAATACACCTACGCTTCCTCCTACACGTTGCGCATACGTGTAAGCTAAAGTAGTGAGCTAAGTAAGCCCTCTACACCTGGTAGCACTTAGTAGTCCGTCCAACGACCGACTACCAACACGTTCGTATGGAATACGAACGCGGGGCTGAGAACCTGTCTGTGGACACGAACATGTCCACTGGTAGCCCGAACGCGGCTGCAACGCATGTTGCACGCGAAGACTGTCCCCACCTGGCGGATCCAGAGTGGGAGGCGCTCCAACGACTGTCAACAGTCATCGGAGAAGCAGCGGTAGCAACGATGTTGCGTACGCTATCGCCGACAGAGCAACACGGAGTTGCTCTGGGGTTCATCATGAAGGAGCTGCGCGAGGTCGCTACTCGCGCTACGGTATCGACCCCGTCCACACCGCGCGTGGAGTCGTTTTGAACAGCTACGTTAGAAGAGAGGGCGAGCCTCTCCTCCATTGGCTTGTCGAAGTCGACACTGCCATCACGGCTAGACGTATCGTCGATCCGTTGTCGTAGGTTGCGTTCGCCATGTCATCTCTTGGCGGACGAGCAAGGAGTTGGGCGTATGGACGCCGACTCACTGATCCTACGTGCTTTAGCACGTACGAAGTATTCAAGCAGGAGCTCAGACAAGCGTTTGAGCCCCGCAAAATGAATTTAGATCGAGGGCTGAGTTCCTCGATCTGCAACAAGGTAAGCATGCACGTCATGCTTACGCTCAACGAGCGCGGTACTTGGTCTCGAACATCGTGACCAACCCGATAGACGAGGCGACAAAAGTCGTCACGTTCATGAAGGGCCTTAGAGATGGGCCTGTGAAGACCTATCTCTTCCGAGAGTACCCAAGTACTCTCGAGGCAGCGATCACGCTCGCCATGCAAGAGGAGTTTAGCCTGCGTCAGGCTAAACTGCATGCGAACGTCCCGCGGCAGATGCCACGGCCGGCGATGAAGCCGACGGGAGGCCCCG
>BSXT01001813.1:0-17547 GCA_030267785.1 Phytophthora fragariaefolia | reverse complement strand
CAGTGAGACTTGTCCTTGCGCACTCGGCGAGATTGCCCTGCCCGGGCCGACTTCCTCTTGGCGCTACCTGTCAACACCCTACAAGCTATGCCTCTCGGGTGCTGACGGCAGACATAATCCAGCCCACGCAGGGACTTACCGGAGAGTGTACGCTTGGTTGGGACTTAGAAGATTCTGCATTGTTTAGATCTTATGTTCCTGAAGAGCCGCTAGGGCTCTTTCTACTGTCTCCTACATTCCAATACCAATATCAAGTATAACGAGGGCGGTTTTGGATCTCAAACCGCCCCCAAACTTCTCCTATGCAACTAACACCGTAATTCGCCTAGTCGACGACATATTTGGCGAGGTTGGCACTGGTATCCATCAAGATCAAATTAATAATTTTCAAGATCAAAACAAGAAAACTTGTAATCAATTATATTTCACGCACAACTAATTACCTACAAAACGTAATCACGACCCAACTGGCATGCCATGCTTGTCCAGAGCGCAAGCAGGAAAGCTAAGAGTATGCGCTGCCTCCAAGGCACAAAGCTCCGGAGTGATATTGACACGCATACTGTGCTTGGCGGCGCGTAACATGTAGTTTTGCGCGGTGCTGAGCCTTAGTTACACCCGGTGGTGGTTGCAGGATGTCGTCCCGATGCGTGGCCAAATAGTACTTTGCCTCTGACTTGAATACTGGGAATACGTTCTCGATTGGGTTTAGCATTGGTGAGAAAGGGGGGAGGGAGGGGGTTCATCACTAGGATTTGGAGATATGTCACCAGCGATTTAGGAATGATATTTAGCAGGAGGATGATACAACGAACGATCTATTTATCGAAAGAGGTCACAAATGGTGTGATTGGTCAAAAATATTCTACCGTAGTGGCAGAACCAACTTGATAAAAATAGTAGACAAAGCGGGAGGATTATACATGCAGCCGCTGTAACCAGATCGATCACAATGTCAGAAGCTGCACGACACCACTGACCGAGATAGAGGAGTCTGGTGTAGGTATTGTTCCAGGGCTTTACGTTATAGGAGATTGCCCGTTCAGTGCCTGCGGAATGTGTGATGAGTATGAAAGAGAGGTACAACGCAATCGGTGAGCATGGTGTGGCAGCAACAGGAAACAATATGAGAAAGCATGGCGTAGTCGAGAATGTCATCTTCAATACTTCTATAGGAACGTTTAACAATATGGAGTATGGTGAGATAGGATAATCAGTGTGAAGCAAGACGAACTATTACCTTAAGTATGGCCGAGCATGGTTAGATTCTCGTCTTCGTATGGCATGATCATAGACATTGTTAGAATGCGGGGTTCGTTTTCATCCCAAAGAATACGTACGTCCGGCGCCACCTGCGCAAGACGGCAGAAGTGCACGTCCACGGCCGCGGGCTCCAGCAGCGCGCCCTTCTGCAGAATCACGTGCGGCGGCAGCTTGTAGCAGAAGTCCTCGGGCATGACGTAGAACTTGGTCAGCGTGACGTCCGCGGGCGGCGTGGCGGCGAACACCACGTCGGCACACAGGTTGTATCCAGCGCACGCAGCGGAGGCGCGGCGCGCCGGGCTTTATTGCCACACGGTCGCCTGGCGCCATCGACTTGACCGCCGCGCCCACGGCCTGCACGACGCCGACCGACTCGTGGCCCAGCACCATGGGCTGCTCTACCACGCACTTGCGATGCGGCCGTGTGTGTTGAAGTGCAGTGTGCGCTTCTCGACTTGGCGCGCGCTATTTTGACCAATTACACCATTTGTGACCTCTTTCGATAAATAGATCGTTCGTTGTATCATTCTCCTGATAAACTGATAAATATCCATTTAGGAATCATCACTCTAGATTTGAGGATCCTCACCAGGGATCTATAGGAGTAAATTCACCAGCCGTTTAGAGTTTCGTCACCAGCAGGATGTGCTTTAGCACCAGTGCTGTAGTGTATCTCACCAGCAAACACAAAATGTTTGTGATAGCCATACCGGTTAACACGAAGCTGTCAACAAGCAATTCCTGCACGTACGAGAGGCGAATACATCCCAGGGCTATTAAAGCCCTGACCTGCATATGGTGTATAGCAACTTTGTACCAAGCTAAGCAGTGAAACTATGCGCACAAAGTACTTATTAGGGCCCTGTTTTATGATAATAGCGATACGTGCACTACTGTACTAAAGCTTAAGTGTTGTTGTTGGACCTAGCGAAGCTAGATTCTGCGCAACTTTGTCTGCTCGCATGACTGGCGGAGTATGAGCGCTTCATCGGCCGGACCGGACTCGCTGGTAACGTTTGACACTGATCTCGTGATATCCGCAGCGGTACCAGCTGGAATCGACGGAACCGTAATTTCATAAGTGCGGCTGGATCTTATTGTTGACGCAGAACGGTGTGGATATTGTCTTGATGCGTGTAGGCGAGTTTCATTGACAACTTCTGTGAATGGTTGGGGGCCTTGAGCAACTGTCCCGTTATACGTTAGAACATGTTGAGTAGTCTCATGTGAGGGTGTGGGGATTTGATGGCCGTATTTCGGCCAATCGACATTGCTGAGAGCAATTTTGGGGTTCGATCCATGCACGGTAAAAAATGTTCTACTCGCATTTTGTGACCTAGTACCAGTTTTACGAGACTCTCGTGGGGTACCGCTACCACGCGAGCGTTGGTTGCATACAAAGGTTTTCTCTGGGCCTGGCATACCTGGGCACGGAAGCTCAAGCTCACGTGTGCTGTGAATTACGTGTATACAAATAGCAAATTTTTTATAAAACCGGCAAGCACACGTTCGTAGTCTCCCATCACTAACCACCCGTCCGTGGGCATATCCAGCTATTGCATACGCCGAACATGAATTGATTTGTATGACTTACGTTTTTGCCTTGGTGCCTCCACGTAAAAATCATCTGATTCTAGGCTTAAGGCGTTGCCGTAGGGCGAGAGTGGGCGATGGCGAACTCGTACAAACTGGACAGGCAGATCCCCAGCTGCTTGAACGGAGATCGCTTTGAGCTTGGCTGCTTTTGGCGAATCTCCAGAGGTTTCCAGCATAGTGTGTTCACCTTCAACAAACATAGTTGCCAATCGACCGATTTCGCAAGATAAAATATTATATCTGCACTTGCATTGCGCACCACTTTCTTTGCATCTTCTAGACTTGCACGTTGTAATTATTCTGCGCATGATGTGTGTGGCAAGAGTTGATCATCCTCATCGTGGTCTATATGGTCAAGTTGGCACCGCGATGGGTCGTTCCTTTGTCGGGTAAATTTCGGTAGAGTTGAAAGAAAATCATCTAATGAGGTTGTGCCATTGGGTTCGACACTCCATAACTTCACCCATGATCGTCGAGCCCTTGGGTTTATTCCGACCACGTCTGCTTCGACATCGATCTGTGGACAGTACATCACCTAAACTATCCTCGGACAACTATTCAATTGCAGTTCCTACCTGCAATCCAGCTTCGTGTGAATGATGTTCCATGGTAGTTGTGTTGATAAAGCGGTTGGAATGAAAAGTGACATGCGCGTACCAGAGCTAGCGACTGCTCTACATGCTATCTAAGGAGCGTATGAAGAGCTATTCTTGAACTAATGTCTAATGCTAACGGTTCAGGATATGGGTCTGATGATATTCCTCAGATCTCCAGTGATTTTACTCCAAATCTCTGGTGAGTGTCACTTCCTAAATCCCTGGTGATGAATCCTGTGTGGCTAGTGATGATTACCAATTATCTGGTGTGAAAAACCCATACTCCTCTCTAATAGTATTGCATATACTGCGCTATTCAAAACGTCAACGCTTACCTATCTTAAAAGCAAATAAGTGTAGTTTAGAGGATGGACAACAACACAACGACGTTTGATTGGTAAAAGCCTTTGACGTTTGGCTGATTCGTGGACTAAGCACTGGACAGAGTAAGTGAAACTCTACTGTACCCGGCGCTTGTGTTGTCACGGAGACAGCTCTTCTAAATATACTGGGTGCCTCGTGCTATGTTGGGTATGTAGGAATTGTTTGACCTGATGATGTGGACTCGCCAGTTAGATGTTTCATCATCGTGACTCAATCCAAAAATATTGTAGTGCATGTACGCTTCCAAAATACACACAACAGTGCTACTGTACACGCAAAATGATTATGCAGTGTCACATAAGGTTCCTGGGAAACAGATACAGTACTGTAGCTTTGCCGAAAGCCACACAGATTTGTTTCACGGAAGTCCTCGGTACAGTGTGTACTGTAACCACCCAAAGCGTGACGACAGCGCAACACCGTGCGGCCGCAATCACAGACAAGTCTTCCAAACAGTTTGCAACTTCAACCTTTAATACATAGATAATACCGTATAGGTTCGATGAAGGATACATGTATGGAAATGATAGGTCAACATCGCATAGCTTACACGCAAGTCATTCCTGAACTATTATGCCTGCATCCTGCTTACACCTCTTCACCTCGTAAACTGTCTGATATTTTGTCAGGAATTTTATATTCAAGCCCTTGCTACCATGTCGAGCGACTGTCCGTATACACCTCCTAAATGAATGAAAGCATATTTCGGAGGTGTGTGCCAAAATCTCGGAGGACTGTCTGTCGTCAGCTAGCTGCACAGCCATCCAATAAACCTTCTGAAAGGCATCAGGTGTCTTTGTTAAATTTCTTTGACCGTGCTTCTCCAAATGGTCAGTCAGTTGCCGTTGTTAAGCACCTCTAAGTATCAATATTTGGGCTCCTTCATTTACCATTTAGTATAGAGAGGAAAAGCACTCTGCAATTCTCGCCGGCAAGGACAAGATGATTTGCTACAACTGGACGACCTTTTGCGCTCCCCGATGACTGGTACTGACGGCCCACCGCCGGTGGTGCCCTCCCCCAAACCTCCGGACCCCGGGGGAGAGGCCGCTGTTGCTAGCGGACCAGGAGCCACTGGATATGCCCAGCAGGATGGAGACCCTGGTCCCGTCAACCGAAACTCCCCAACTCAGGCTTGGTCCCCGGGAAGGAGCTGATGCACTTCGCACCATGCTCACGGAAGACGCAGTGAAGCCGAGCCGGAGTGACGAACTGGATCGCCTGCGAGCTATTGCCATTGTGCCTTACCCGCTACACGCTGATTCGGCACTCCGATGACTGCGAACGAAACCCTAGCGATGGTGGCCTATGTGGACAGGAGGCTTGTACTACTAGCGCCGCCCACCTTCCTCACTTGTACCGACACGGCTATTAAACGGGCGACACTGTTAGCGTTCCATCAGGATCACGTTGAGGCGGCACTGATAGCGGAGGTGCCAGCGAACGCGCGCCTCGGGAAACATTTCTCGCGGCAATCGATCCTGCGTGAGCTGGTCGCTAGCAACACGCCCGCAGCAGATAGCAAGAAGCGCTTGCGGATGTTTATTCAGGCGGCGCAACGGATTACTTTCGACGGGGAACACACAATCACTTTTGTGTTCATGTCTATCCATGCCGCCGAATACTGGGACGGGGCCACTTTCAAACTTCGGGGACAACAGATTCAACTCAATCTGGTGCGTACTTATCAGCCAGGCATTGTGCCACACCCCAACTGGCTCGTAATTTCGCTGTCAGGATCCTCGGCACTAAGGGAATCAATGCTGTCAGGCTGGTGCAAGTTATGGCCGATATCACTCGCCTCCAAGTTCTGGATGTCCGGCATCCTGGAACCCAAGGCTCTGCAACACCGGACAACGACCTCTGGACGGTCATTTTTGAGGCTCGGACCTCCCCCCACCATTCTCCAGGGAGTCTCCGTCATCTTTGTGGATGGTGCGGAACTGATGCTTCATCACTTCCAACGATTTCAAGCGCCCCCGTGCTGGTGGTGTCTTAACCCACAGCACACGCAGTCCAGGTGCAAGGTTACAATACCGAATCTGCCTGCCGCTACGGCACATAGACAAAGGGTCTATCACGGGGCTACCACGTTGGCAGCTCACCCGTTGCTTCCTGATTGCAGAGATCTCGGGTAACTAGAAGCACACCTACGTGGACCTGAGGTGGGGCCCGCTGTATTGACGGGGGGGAGCGGAAGATGGGTCTATCGTATTGCAGCCTGTTCCAGTGCCGGAGGTTCCCCGACCACATCTGCCGAGTCAATCGCACCGGCCACCCGTGCGGGGAGATACTCCTCTTTCCAGCGATGACGGTGGTCCGACGCCGCCGCCCTCAACCAAAGCCCCTGTGCCTCCAGCCGCCGCGCCCTCAGGGGAATCCGGGGGTAAGCGTGTACAATATCGGCGTGCCGGCATTGGGGAGGCATTGGCCGTGACCCCCCACCACCTTCCCCCTCGCCACCCTCTTCTCAACCACGACAATCTCCCAAGGTTGACAAGGATGCGGCAAGGTACAAGAACACCCTTGCGGCGTTTAAGGCGCTGGATGGAGATTCGGATTCGGAGTCGGACACGGAGACCGCCGAAGCTTTGACTACTTGTACGACACTACCAGCGAAAGCCACTAGACCACTCTCAATCCACCGTCGACCACTAGGCACACCAAACCACTCTCCGGGCGGAATGGGGCCCCGTTCCTGAGGTCTCCGCTCTGGCGACGACTCCCCAAAGTGCGCAAGACGATGTGGACATGGACTCTGTCGTTGGGGCTCAGCCTACGGAGCCTACACCAGCCTCACGGACGGACTCCCCATCGCCGGACGATGAGGACTGTGGTGCGGACCAGACGCGAGAACGCCAATCCTTTGCTTCGTTTACTAAACGGCACCCTGCCCCTGCGACTGCGGATTACGATGTTGACATGCTGGAGAGCCCAGATGCCGCCTCGCCCGCCGCGACGGGGGATGACGAACCGACATCCGTCGCTGCCACAATGCACGGATCCTCTTCCGACACATCGCCGGCATCCACAGTCCATTTCCCCCCCCGTCTGACGTGTGACCGAGACCAATAGCTCCGTGGAGGAAGCATTGGCCAACGATGGATTTGCGGTGGAAAAGGTAGTTCCACCCACGGGAGCGTATCGACTCAATTTTCGGGAGTGAATAGGGAGCTTACATGGAACCACGGTCTCGGTACCGGCCAACGACCAATGTTTATTGATGGCCTTCTATACAACGGTTACCAACACTCAGGTTCACAAACTCACTTTCAGCGCGGCGACGGTGGCGGCGGCAGACCAGGTGAAACAGCGTGTTCTTGACATTGTGCTGGCCAATCTGCGATACGACGCCAAACTGAAACGCATCCTCCAGAAAAATGAACTTCGCCGGATCTACCCGGACGACGAACCGCCTCGCTCCGAGGAAGCTGCGGCGGCAATGCTCTTTGCCCATTATACGAAGATGCGGGGCGTATCAGTCAAAACTTCGGTTCCGCAGACATTCTGGGAGGGACCCACGGTGCTCCGGGCAATGACGGTATACCTACAAGAGCCGCTCTACGTATGGGATGTTGGTGCGGATGAGGCGGGATACGTCCAGCAATATCTCTATAAAAGTTTTACCATGGACGATGGTGATACCCACGAGACTGGCGTCACCCAGCCTCTGCCGGAAGATCGGGCGCGGGATATCCTTGAGGCTTGCTACAATCATCAGGTCATTACCACAATACGGCTACTGAAACACACCGAGGGTCACTTTTACGGTGTACAACATGGCGACGTATTTCATGAATGGCACGCCCAGCCAGGCCCGGACATGCGCGCGCGGCTTGATGAGGTATATGTCGGTATCCCGGTCCTTCCTTCTGATGGATACGACCCGGACTCTGTTGCGGCGGAGGCGGCGTATGAGGAGCAGGCGCTGCTGGAAGCGATGGGGGTAGACTTCTACGCCAGTGGCTCCCAGAAGTCTGCGCCCCCTGGCCAATTTCACGATATCGTAGCGAGGGTGGTCCTTGCCGCGTATACCGATGTCCATCGCAGCGTTTACGGACGGCTCCTGGGAACGCTAGACGATGCACAGCGGGATGCGATCCATCGCCGGCTAGCCACCCGCCTTCACAGTGCGAACACAGCGGCGCTGGTGGAATGGATCCAGAGGGAGCGACTCCAGTACGACATCCCTCACTTCATGGATGGCCAACCGCTGTGGAAGGCTGCTATGGACTGGCTGATAGCAACAGATGACGCGCTTCCCCATGCCCCACTTTTGTCCTTTATCCTGAACTAGCGATGCACGAATGCAACCGGGAACAATTAGCTACATGGGGCGAACGCGAGGCTTATTACCACCAACTTCAAACCCTGGAGCGGATTAGGGACAATGAAGATAGTGACGATCGGGCAAGGAGTTTCTGTGCAGACTGGGTGGACTGGTGTCGAACTGCACCAACACCGACAACCAGGGAACTGGCGCGGGATCGGCAACGTTGGGGATATTTGAGCCATCTGGCGGACGCTTCGCTCCTCCACATGCGCCCACTTGAGATCCCACTTGAGCATTGGTACATCCTACACATACTCCCCCACGCTACACGGGACTGGAAAGACATAGCGATGGGGCGGACCCCCGCTGGTTCCCGGGCCCTCTGGTACACGGAACACAAACAAGTCCGCCATTTTTGCGCAGCCATCGCTGACAACAACGACTGGAGTCCCGTGCTACGCCATCCGCTGGGCCCCACGCGAACGGAGCTGAGTACCCCCACAACACTTGTTGGGGGGAGGTGGCCCCGGTGCACACCGGAAATAAAGGCGCCTCAGCTGCCCACCCAAGCCAGGCTTCGAGGCAGCCTACGCTTGGGTATTTCTTCCCGGTCCAGAGCTCACTGGAACGGATCTCACTCAAACGAGATTTCCTCAGACACCGCCGTACAAGTTTCCGCGCAGTGTGGATCGTCGCGCAAACGCGACAGGACTGTGGGGACAGAGCAGGGTACTAACTTACACCGGGATGACGAGACCATGTGTCTCCTCAGCCAGAACGTGCGGAGCTTTGGCCCCGCAGACACAGATCGCTCAACTTGCCTTTGCCCTTCAAGAGGCAACAACATTATGGTCACTTTGACGTCGTGCTACTTCAAGAAACTCATGTGCAGCGGCGTTACGAAACGGTTGTGACTCGCGAACATGCTAGCCACTGGGGTTACCGGGTCGGGGGGGGGGGTGATTTTATCAATGTGGTCTGGCTGTGACACGAAGGCCGCAGGGGTCGGAATGCTTTTTCACCCACGCAGTCACGTATTGGAACCGCGCCCAGTGCTGGAGGAACACTGGTCACCGTACTTTCTGGCGGCCTCTGTGTACGTGGAGGGGGGGGACGCTGTATATCTTCAACATCTATGCGCCTACGGGGACAGCCCTTCGCGAACTCTACTTTCAGCGGCTCGCAGCCATTACTATCCCAGACGGAGTCCATCTCTATGTCGGCGGTGACTTCAATTGCACGCAACATATGGTACTTGATCGCTCATATACCCCTACTGCAAGACACCATTTTCCCCAACACTGCAAACACTGATCCGCTAATGGGACATTGTCGACTGCATAGCCCCTGAATTCCCTGATGTGGCAGATCCACATCGGCTTCGTTGGTTCTACTCGGAGCACCACACGCATGAATACTCAATACCAGGGAAAGGGATGGCCAGTAACAGACTGGACCGGTGGTACTTGAATGACCTGGCCAGAAAATGGCTAGGTGCCACTAAGGTGGGCACGAAAGGACTCCAGTCAGACCACAAAGGTGCCGCGATTCATGTCCGCTATCCGACTAACCCTATACGCACTCACAAAGCACAACGGGTTTACCCGGTTCCATCCTACGCGAAAGAACACGTTGAAGTTTTCGTCATAGCGGAACTACAACGACTCTCGGCAGAACTGGCTGCCTCTGACCTCACGGCGGAGGCGGCCGCAGCCAAATGGGTCAGCGCCAAAGTTCGTATCAGCTTGGGTATGTTACGAGCCAAACGCGAAGCGAAGCATATTGGCACTGGAGCCTTTATATCACCGCCTTCAAAGTGGACAGGTCCGCGAGGGAATTGTGCTACATACTAGGCTGGGGAAGGTTCAGTTACGAGTCGCAGGCTACGCTGACGACACTGCTGTGTACCTACATGACCCTCTCGAAACGGCCGCGGCACTCCATACTGTTGATGATTTTGGCGCAGCGCCTGGTTTACTACTCAACCGCGCCAAAACCGTTGCGATTGCGCTCAATCCGACCGGCCTCGAGGCGGGCGTAACCTGGGACGGCGACATTCAGCTACTCCCGGTGGACCAACACTGCTGCTATCTTGGCATTCAGGTAGGTTCCACTGCGGCCGCGGCTGTAACGTGGACCCGTGCGGGTACCCAACTCTCAGTTCGGATCGGGCTGGCCTGTCAACGGACGCCGACCGTGGATCAAAGGGCTAGGATAGCATCGGCGGTGATCATCCCGAAACTGCTCTACATTGGTAGGCATGCTTGGCCGACAGCGAGCACGGTGGCTGGATTCACAACCAAGATCAAAACTTTTGTGTGGCGCGGAGTTTTCACTGAAGCCGGAGAACCATCATCACCTTGGCTTGATGATGAGATCTGCTAACTACCCCGGCGTGATGGCGGACTGGCAATCCCGTCCCTTCGGGCTGAACTTCTGGCAATGGCAGCTGTCACAGTCCGTGACTTGGCGCTCGCGGGATCCGGGGTAGATCACGTTATTGGTGACATATTGTACCCCGGGAGGGCTACAGCTTCAGCGGCACCCCTAGTGATTACTCCGGGCAGTCTGTCACGTCCTGGCTTCAGGTTTGTTCCCACACAAACATTGTGGCAGGGGGGGTCACAATGCTGAATACAACAGGGGCCAAACAACCCGACATTGCCTTCACAGCGATCGTTAGGCGCCTCCTTCATGTTGTTGGTGACATCATACCAGCCATACTGGGCCGGACGGATGACACATGCGTTGTCTTCGTGCCTCAACTTGCGAGTGGTGTGTCCGCATCACTCCGCTATCGGATACGCCAAACTACTGCCCCCCCTCTAACGGAATGGCTCCCCTTCGCGGAGATATGGATAATTCTCCACTGGGACCCTGCAGACGTCAGGGGAGGGCGTAGTCTGCCAGCTACGCTGGGTTCACGGGGGCAACAAATCCAAGATGTGGTCACATGGACTTTTGTCCAGCCCGGCCGGCTCCGCTTCCACAGACATGTGGTGTAGCAGACGGGCAAAAACTCGTTAGCTTCCCACTCCACACCCACAGCATCTACGCTCGGCGAGCGTAGGCTTGTCGGGCGAATCTGAAGATCTCCCAGTCCGTTTGCAGCGGTGTAGTGGCGCCCTTCAGGTGCCTCTCAAGACGTCTCCCAGGAGCCGTGCCACGAGCAGATAGCACGCTCCCCTTAATTCGCTTACCTTCTTCTCCTTCTTCTTCTCCTTCTCCTCCTTGAACCCGTGCCCTCCACCAAAGGATGGACGGCGGCTTTCGCCTTGACGGCCGTAGGTGCAAGACCGCACCGACCTTATGTCGCTTGAGTGGGCCGAAAACCCGCGCCTGTCCGCTCGACGAGCTCCTTGCCCCGGGGGCAGACGTCCAGAACACCACCACACACGCTCTTGGACTACCACTTGGCCGAGGTCGCTTCCGTCACTCCGGCAGCCGTCCTCAGCGGTGGGCATAATCTAGTCCGCGGGGACGGCTTATCTGAAGAGTCGCCGCGTGCCGCTTGTGTTGGACCCCGAATATTCCACTTTGTATTTCTTTCTTTAACTTCGCTAGGCCCGAAGGCCTTTCCTACAGGTTCCTATACTAAAACCAAATGAAACTGGGCAGTTACGGCCCCTCAAATACTAAACTAAGTTCAATCGCTGACCGACCCTCTAGGCTCGCCGACCTCCCATAAGATCGGCGACCCCTCAGATTCGGAAATATCCGAAACTCCCGGACATAATTGAAACTCCCGTGTCGGTGTCTTGGGTACACTCTTGATCCCGATTTGCTAGCTCCACAGACCAGGCCAAAGTACGCGAACCTTGGCCTTAATCCGGAAAGCGCTATACCACAACCCTCCTGATCGAGACCCGAACCTAGGCGGCGAGTGTCCTGATCATCAGTCTTCACTGCGATTTCCTGGCCCAACTGTCAGGTCGCCGAGCTTTCTTCTTCGCCGACGGCATGAGCGTACCTGGGTCGCCCACGTCCTCTGCACCATCGCCGGTACGTGACCTTCCCGCGCCCATCATGCCCGCTGTCTTGTCTGCTAACTGATCGCTGCGTCGTTCTTGATTACCACTCTGCAGGCGGTCGTCGATTTAGCGGCGTCGACCGCTTCTCCGAGTACCTCTCGGTCTCCAGAGGCGGCTCCACCTGTTGCGCCGGTGGCTCCAGCTCCGCGCGTGAAGCTTAAAGACTCTGGCACGGCTTCGTTGTCTTCGACGACTGTTCCAGGTCTTCCGTCAGTTTCTCGTTCGTCGGCGACGCCTGCGCTGACGCTCGCCGACCTGGAACGCGTTTTGGAACTACGCGATAATCGTTTGGAATTCGCCCAAGCTGAGCGGGACATCAAGCTGGAGAAGTTAGTGTCGTATGCTGTTGCCAAGCCTTTCCCTGAGCCGTCCCACGAGCTGTTTCGCCGACTTCAAGGGTCTTCGTCGATCGACGAGCTCATCGCTGCGTTGGAGAAGGAGATCGTCGGCGGGCCTCACCCAGCAGTGGTCGCTGGTGAGCAGCAGGCTGACGCGTTTGCTGCGCGGGCTCGAGCGGACTTGCTGGAGTACGAGCTGCGCAATCCCATGCAGCGCGTTTCCCAGCTCGATGAATCCGAGAAGACTGCATCTGCGTTGGTCCGAGCGCTCAAGGAGCAAGTGGCTCAACTGGAGAACCGGAACTTATCGCTGCAAGAGCTCCACCAGTCGACGAATTTGGAGCGTGATTCGTGGAGCACTGAGCGCACTCGTCTCGACGCCACCATCCGCGACAAGGAGCGGATCATTGCATCGATGATCGCTGATTACCATCGTGACGCTGGCAACCGCCAATTGGTCTTGGGGCGCTGCTACGAGTTGACGGCCCAAGTTCGTCAGCTGTCGGATGCGGTCGCTATGGGCAACACATCTGCCCACCGACTTCTCAAGCGCCAGCTCGCCGACAAGGACAATAAGATTCGTCGACTCCTCCACACGATTCGCATGTCCCGTGGTCAGCGAATTCCAGCGTCGCAGCCCTTTCTTGGTCGTGGCTGCAATGCTCGGTGAGTTGGTGGGTTGATGCTCGTCGATTTACTCATTCCCTCACCGATCTTGTTCATTCCAGGTCAACCGATGTCGGGTCCTACTGCTGCCGAGCTGAGTGCTTTTCGTTCGGCGAGCGAGACGCTCTGTCAAGCCGGCCTTGGTATTTTCGGCGATCGTGGTGGGCGAAATCCGCCACCGGCGACTCCGGCAGCGCCAGTGACACCTGCTCTGCCGTCTCCTCGACGACTCAAGTTTCGCCGACCAGCCAAGCTTCTTCTCGGCTCCCTAGGTCGTCGAGTAATGACTTCGGTCGGCGCCACGCTCGCTCGCCGAGCGTCTCTCGTTCGCCGGCGCACCCTCGCTCGTTGAGCGTTTCGGCTCGCAGGTCCCAGTCAGTTCCGTCGTCGCCGACACGGAATACGATCGTTCGCCGACCTCGTTCTCCGTCGGTTGCTCGTTCCGGAATCAAGCGCCGGCACTCGCCGGATTCTGACGCCGATTCTTCTGGATCGGCGCTGATGTCCGGTCATGCTTCCAGTCGTTCGTCGACTTCGTCTCGTTCTCGCAAGAAAGCTCGAGCGACCCCAACGACCTCGCCTGTTTCGTCCAAGAAAAGTTCGTCGCGGCGGTCGACGAACAAGAAGGCTGCTAAGTCTCGGGCCACCGTGTCGCATTCGCCGAGCGAAGATAGTGACGACGAAGACGGGCTTGCTCCCCTTCATCGTCCCCGGCGAGTGGCTGCAGCTAATTGCAGCGCCATCCAGCGACTGCTTCACGCTGGAGAGTCGGATAGCGACTCTGAGGTGCTCGGCGAAGCTGCGGCAGTCTCTTCGTCGAGTGGCCATGGCCGTCGAGCAAGTTCTGGATCAACCACTGTCTCGTCGACCTCCGCACCTCCATCAAGTTCTCAAGTGACTTCGTCATCTCCGGCTCAGGTCCCTCCGGGACTAATCGCCGACCTGGCCTCCGCTAATACATCGGTCTCGTCATCCGCGTTGGCAGAGGACTTGGAGGGTGCTGACTCATCTGGTGTCGAGAGTTCATCCACCTCCAAGCAGATGGAAGTGGCTTCGACGCTCGCATCTCTCAGCCGAGCTACCAAGTCAGTCGTGATTCGCGTTCTTCCTCCTGGCAAGCACCCAGCATGGAGTCCTGGTGATTCTGACTCTGATGGCGGCGACTCGACGGGGGGGGGGGCGGCTCAGCCGCGACTCCTCCCAACTTGTCGAATAAGCTCGTCGAGTCATCGGACTCCTCTGGGGATGAGTCCACGCTCACCGGCTCCTCGAAGCCAAAGTCGTAGGCCGGCTCAGCGGTTGGATCTGGTTCTCCGCTCCTTGCTTCGCCAACCGTGGCCGTGAGGCCACCTCAAGTTACGACCTCCGCCCCTATTTCGGCGGCGGCCAAGGCGCCTGTTTCGTCCAAGACTCCACCTCCAGCAAGATCTCCCGTACGCTCCGCGATAAGCACGTCTAAATAAAGCTCGGCGAGCAAGGCTAAGTAAGTGGTTCCGGCTCGGTCGGCGAAAGATGCGTCCAAGCCTAAGCCAGCGTCCAAGGCCAAATCAACGGCTGCGATTCGGTCAGCGAAGGACGGGTCCAAGCCTAAATCGGCGAGCGAACCGTCGGCGGGTAAGGCCAAGTTGGCCGCTTCGGATACCAAAGCTCGTGCCAAGAGCGATGGTGGAGTGCCTCCTCGTCACGTCGACGTCAAGGTGCTAGTAGCTCGTGCAGCGGCAAGCGCTCGGTTGGATTCTCGCGAGTCCGGGCCCATGAAGCGCCTGCGGGAGCTCCCGTTTTTTTACAAGGGTTCCAAGCGCTGTTGGAGAAGATCATGAGCTCCTGCGCTGTTTCGGTGACCATGGAGAAGACTGCAGATGGCGAGCGAATTAAGCAACACCATGTAGTATCGCCGGCCTTGCCGCCTTCATGGATGTCGACGATTCTGGGTATCCTTGGCGGTCGGTTTTGCGGCTCTTACCACACAGCCTCTTCTTCGTCGACGATTCGGTGTTGGAAGTTTGTCCTCCGGTCGAAAAGGGGAAGCGATCTAAGAAGCCTGGCTCGCTGTTGAAGGTGCTGAGTGTACGAGTGGTGCAAGTCTCGTGGAGTTGTCCGTGAAGACATCCTCCTCGCACTTTGGGAACGTATGCACTGAATCGTCGAGTCCAGCATGAATATATGGCTCGCCGAGGCTTTCCTGGCCAGTGAGCGCACCAGCCGGATCGACTACGAGTTCACGGCGTTGTGGAAATCCCTTAAGGACTACATGCTTGGGCGGAAGCAGCGGTCTGACCTATTGCGCCTGACTGTCCAGGTGCTCGCGACGCAGTGGTGGGTGCGGCAAACCACAAGATCGACGGCCTGCCAGCTCCCTTGGTTGACACGGAGGTCTGCTTCGACTTGGCGATCCCGTTCTGCCCGCCGGTGAACCTTCCATGGTTCCCTAGGACGGCTGATTGGATCGCCGAGGCAGTCCGCATCGACAACCACGAGCCGTGTCGTTTGTGGTGGCTCACCGCGCCTGGCCGCCACCCGTACAACACCATTTTTCGGCTATACCATCCCGAATTTCAGTTGTTCGTCCTGGAGGGTGCGGACTCGGAGATGGTTGCCGCTTGTGTTGAGGATGAGCGATTGATCGCTGAGCCCGAGCTGCCAGCACTTCACTCGAACACTCCAGCTCCAGTCAATCGCCCAGGCGAGATCGAGTTCTGCCCGCCGAATATCGTCCATTCGACTTAGGGCTTCGTTCGCCGACCAAGTTGCTGGGTCTTTCGTCGAGCCTCAAGATGTCGTTTGCTAACCGTTTTAGTTGGAGGCTTCTTTTATATCGCAGTCTGCATTCTTCCGCTTCAGTTTCTCCAGTTAATATCAAATTAATTCAAATCAAAACATGCATTTGTTGGCACAGTCGTAATACTTTCGGCGAGGGCATG
This sequence comes from Phytophthora fragariaefolia, assembly GCA_030267785.1. Classification (NCBI taxonomy): domain Eukaryota; phylum Oomycota; class Peronosporomycetes; order Peronosporales; family Peronosporaceae; genus Phytophthora; species Phytophthora fragariaefolia. Next base: position 1,479 of record BSXT01001813.1, on the reverse strand, counting down.
TGCCCACCTTCGCCGAGGTCACCATGTGGTACAGTAGCTTCCTCCCAAGCTCGGTGACCTGTACCCATCACTGAGGGATGTCTCGCGTGGTTGTTAACTTTCGTCGGCAACCTGAACCATCTGGAAACGGTTCTCGCGCTTGCGCTGGAGGAGATAGTCGAATAACATTCCTCCGCACGATAAATTCGATACTGGTTCCCAAGTTGGGTCATCGTAGCCACGCCACTTGACGTAGAATTCACACTGGTTTCGCTCGGTGCCGGTCGAGATTGGCCATCGATCGTCGAGGATAGCCTCGACACACTCATCGTTGCCTGCCTCTGGCTCCCAGCTGTCTTCAGGCGGCAGCTCCTCGTCGAAGTCGAATCTGTCATCCTCGCCGAGCCCGTCGACTAATTCTGCAGTGGGTCGGCGATTGTCTTCGCGTACTGGTTTGGGTCTGGACACGTGAACTACCGGATAAAATCGGTATCCTGCCTTGTCGGGTAGCTAGAGCTCATATGAGACTTCTTCCACCTTCCGTTTGATACGGAAGGGGCCATGCCACCGGTGGGCGAGCTTCTTGGTCAGGCCTGGTTTTACTCGTTCCATAAACAGCCACACTCGACTCCCAGGTTCAAACAGCGGTTGATAGGTGGGATCACTCGTTGGATCGCCGACCTCGGTTGGGCCACTCCGCTCGTCGACCGGTACCGCCATTCGCGCTAGCCTTCCCAAAGCTTCATTATGCTCCTTGGCTCGTCGAGCCTTCTCGGCGGCTTGATACTGTTTCGTCATTGCTAGTGCGACTTCGTGTTGTCGATTAGCTTCTCTTCCCCATGCTGCAGCGTCCGTTAGGCTACCATCGCCGAGTCTCAGTGAACTTGTCATTGCCTTTAGTGTCGACTGTGCGTCCCATCCGTTGACGAGATAGAAAGGCGTCTCTTTTCTCGTTGTGTCCATAGAGTTGTTGATCGCGTGAGCCATTTTCTCGGCGATATCATACCAATCCTGCTGGAGAGGGTCTTCAACATAAACATTGACGGTTTGCACGATAGACTTGACGGAGCGTTCCAGCTGTCCGTTGGCCTGGGGCCGATAACTGAGTGTCGCTCTTGACGTTGCTTGTATTAGCTTGGCGAACGCCTTGAAAGTTTCACTCGTGAGCCTTGAGTCGCGGTCGTGCTGTATCATCGTCGGCGCTCCAAAGCGCCGGAACACATATTCCTCGAATACGTCAGCGACGTCCTGTGCCTTGGTGCTGCTCATAGCCTTGGCGACCACGTAGCCCGCAAACAAACACTGGAACAACAGCAGCGATGTGTTCCCTTGCCGAGTCTTTGGCAGGGGTGTCACAAAATCCATGGCCAGCAGCTGGAAGGGTCGCTCGGCGAGCACATTGCCCGGCGAATAACCCTTTAAGTGGGGTTTCCCTTTGCTGGTGCTGCAATCTGCGCAACCACGGACGTGCCGTGTTACTGTGGCGTACAGGCCGACCCA
>BSXT01001812.1:0-21168 GCA_030267785.1 Phytophthora fragariaefolia | reverse complement strand
TAATTAGTTTATAATTATAATTTTTTTATAATTATCTAAATATGATAATTTAATATCCAAATATGGCTATTGAATTATCAAATTAATACAGGAACAATCCGTTTGATTTGATGTGATACAATCATGCTTTTACTGCCCGACTGGATGAAGGCACGGTAATCCTCCAATTAACCTAAACACCAGATATTTTGGCATATGATTGTATCCGTGAGCCAATGAAACACTCCCGTTGTGATCAATGGTCGGTTAGCCCTAATTGAGCCCTTTCCCAAACTTTTTCGTGACGGAGACAACTTTTTTAAGCGGCTGTAGCTCCAAAACGGCGCAGAATTCGTCAAAGCTGACCTCAAAATCGGATTCTACGGTCGCGAATTAGCCTGATATCTCACTATCGCATATGGAAAGTCACCATCTTCCTTGTCGAATCTGACCTCGAATTTTGGTACAAACTATTATGGCCAGTACAATAGTACCGGTACTTTACCTCTGACTTGAATACTGATACTACGTTCTCGATTGGGTTTAGCATAGCTAAAATCCGATGCCGTTGCTCGTCAGTATAGCGCTTGTACCTCATTGCAGATTGCAGAGTGGCTAGGTCGTAGAGTGGCGAGGCTCCATGGTATGGCAATGCATGCGTGCTTCTAGTGTTCTAGAATACCTCCAATATATTATAAAGGACCTGATATTAATATTTAACAGGTTTTCTTGTTTTGATCTTAGCAATTCTTGTTTTGATCTTGAAAATTCTCAATTTGATCTTGAAATGGTGTAGTGTAGGATAGCGGATTTCACCGTCGTTGTCTGTAGGTACATGTACAGTAGTAGGTCCTGGACGGTGAGTTCGCTGGAGTTCCGACTTTATTTACAGCTGAGTTGGACCTTGGACCTTACCGATCGTGGCGTTGGCTCCAGTTTGTCGCGGTTGCAGTTCCAAACCTTTTCCAAAAAAACGTGTACCGATTTGCTGATCCGTCTAATACAGTACTGTACATGTACATTACCTTCCCGAAAGCGAGTGTACATGTACCTGCGCGGCGCAGGCTGCGCCACCTGCAACAGTGGCACTGATAAAAAGGCGAAAAGGGACGCACTGACAGTGCGTCCCTTTTCGCCTTTTTTTCTACCTACGTATTACTGTATACCGGTAGGTTACCGGTACCGGGTCATGGCAAAAGGCAAATCGGCCGCCTCATCGCCCAAACACCCGGTCTAAAGTTTAGACTCTAAACTGGTTTCGGCGCCTTTTCAAAAGGCGGAAAAGGCTGAAGGCCCCCGAATTTGGGACAGGGTACTTCTTTTGGGACGGATCAGCAAATTGATACACCGGTACATGTACTTCTTTTGAGAAAAACGCTGCATTTCCACGCGACAAGGTTGATGTTTTCGTGTACATTTGATCTTGATAATCATGTCGCGCATCAACATTTTGTCATCGCAATCGCCTCTTGAGTAGGCAGCGAACAGCTCATTTTGCGACTGGCACGATTGAGAACAAGCTATCACTTCCAATTGCAGATATGAGTTTTCTGGTTGGGGAGGGGAATATCGTATCATCCTTGGAGGAGCTCGTGTCTTTCATTGACGCATGGGGCACTGAAAACCACAGCGCCATCGGTGATGTCACCACAAGCGAGAGTGAAAACGACAGCTCCCCTTACAGCAACGAAGATGTAGAATCTGTTCTGCTCGATTCTCTTGATGACGTGCTGGAAGGGGCTAGCTTTCTGCCAGAGAAACAATCCAAAACTCAAGACTAGAAAGACAAAGAGAAAGAAAGCTCCCGGAGCATCTACCCGGCTGCAACGGCGCAAAAAAGCTGAGATATTGTCGTTGCGGGCTCAAAGCCAGCAATTGCAGAAGAGATTGGATCATCTCAAGAGCATTCGTGCTGGATCAGCACCTTTGACATCGCCTCAAAGTACCGCAGTACCGACGTCATGGTCTGCAGTTGCGGCAAATCAATATCACGAGCTTCTTGAGGCAGAAATGGTTAACCAGAAGTTGCGCGCTGTACTGATGGAGCAAACCAAGATTAGCAAAGCATTTCGTGAGGTGTTTCGGGTGCAGGCTGCTTCACTTAATGTAAGTACTGTGGTGTGGCATTTCCATCATGTTTTGTTTGGTTTCAGCTGACTCGCCGTTCTTCCACCAGGACTTTCATTCCTCCTTAGGAAGGCAGCATTCCCAATCGGTCCAACTCCCGCTGGAGGGACAAGATCGCTTTGAGATTGAAGGGCTGGAAAAGATGGTTGAAGAGTTATATCTTGATTATGAAGTAGTATTTTACCACAATGAAGATCCTTCTTCAACCAGCGCGCTGCGCATCGAGCAACAACGAATTCGCGACAGGGCGATTGAAATAACCGCAACAACTATAGTACCATGCTCGACACAGGAGGCAAGCGCGATGTTGTGGCGAGACTCCATCACCATTCACCACTACAGCGACAAATCTTACCGCTTTGTAAGTAAGTCCAGGTTTGCTGTGTTAATATCAGGATACTAACTTCTGTGTGATGCACTTAATATTCTCTAGCTCAGACAGCGCCAGCCGTCTTCCGTCGAAAAGAATTTTGTGCTGGTTCTACAAAGTAGCGCGGGTGCACTTGAGCTCAACGGTTTTACTTTCATACGCAAGATTGAGGAGCCAAACCGCGTTGTCTTGGTCGAGGCTGCTCGTATTCTGTTGGTAACTGGAGGTCTACAGTTTCGTATGCAACGATGGACCACCATCACCCGCTTGGAAGCGGAGCCACGACCAAGTTCGGTAGTTTGTACACTGCTACAACTTCACGCTGAGTACACTGGAGATTTTACCGGAGAAAAGGAGCAACTACGAGAACTAGAAGCAATTGTGATGGAGATGTTATCCCAACGGATGCAAAATTATATCCAGCAACAACAAGAAGAAATAGTGCAGAAAGCTGTGCGATTCCGCATGTCGACCGCTGCTGGTATCAGTGCTGCAGTTTGAAGCGTACATCGCGACATTACAGCTACCAATACCAGGTACGAATTCAGTGGATGCTTTGCTGTTCATGGTAAGCTTCGCTGCTGGCATCAACAAGCATAAACTTGCTGTGATTATTACATGCGTTATAATACACTCTGTACTTCTGCGTTGCCATATGATATGGTGATGATGCATGCTGCATATTTTCATAATCTACCGTGGACATGCCTGCACTGTACAGTCTATTACAGGATAGTGAATATAAGTGGCTGTACGGCCGCCGTACATCCACTTATATTCACTATCCTGTTTTGTTTTCCTGTGAAGTTGTATCGCAGTTGCGAAGATGTGCACTGTACGACGCCAGCGAGGATTCAGTCAGTCACTGCAATTACAGCCTGATTCGTAGTTTGCCCGGATTCGTATCCATGGGTGGCTGACCGCCGTCAACAAGAGATGGCAGAGGTCATCCCCCCACACGTGGGCTATCTCAAGACGCTTAGACTCTTTTACATGTGGTGCATTTGGGCGCCTAAGTGATCGTAATGTACCTCACCGGCAGTCATCTAGCGATCTTGAGGTAACCTTGACCGGTTCTTATTATTATTCATTAGGGCATATTTTTGATTATCATTTATAATATAATACAATGCATAATACTTTCCAGTTAATTCAATTCAAGCCCGTCGCAATCGATATAATTATTTATCGGTATGGTAAGGGTATCAGATATATTTGTCATTTATGCACGAAGTATCCGCCGGTGCACCTCTTCGTCAATGCCGAGATGTTTAGCAATCTTGGCATTTTGACCAGTGACGACATGCGCGAGCTGTTCGTGTCTTGAAGCGGTGTGTAGACGCAAACTGGTTGTACCGCCGATTTTAGGATCGCGAGCTTTCTGTTGTACCCAAGCAACATGGGCAAGTTCAACTCTTCCTCCGCGGCAGTCAGTGACGGTGGTTAGTTTCGAATTGACGTGGAGATAGCAACGCTGGCATGAGCTTCTTACTCGATGAAGAAGAAAGCCTAGCGACGCTGGAGGAGCTACTTGCTTTTATCGAGTGCCCAGGACAATGCTCCACCAGTGACGGGGAAGAAGACGGTGCTCGCGGCGGGAATGAGGGTGGATCGAGCCCCGTGTCTGTTGGGGAGTTCTACCTGCCTGGCTCAGCAGATCCCAGCACGGAGAAAAAAGCCACGATCCGACGAAGAAAGCGAACTGGCTGGAGCTCCTCCACGGGACTGCAGCGCCGCAAGCGTGCGGAGCTGCAGTTCCTTCGGCAGCACGTGCTCGACTTGGAGGCGTACCTCCAGCAGCTGAAGTTGCCTCCTGCCACGGAAGTTGGGGGCGCTGGGGCTGAAGCGGCTTGTCCGTGGCAGGAGCTTGCGAGAGCCGAGCTACTGAAACGGGTCCAGGCGGAGGAGATAAATCGCTTGCTAAAGATCATCATGAACAACCAGCTTCAAATACACGACGCGTTGAAAAGCGTCTTCGAGGAGAGTACAATTTGTAAGAAGTAGCGGGTCGAGACGACGAGACGTCAGTGAGTAAGTGACTGGTGCGCTTTGTTGTTCTTAATCAATAGTATTTTCAAATCTATTTTGAGAATAAAGAATTATTTTGAGCGAGAAGCAAATAAATTATTGTGAGCTGCCGCGTTTCAACGCTGACAGCTCCATGGTGTATTAATACATGTACTTGCAGTGCGACCAGAGCAAAGCACATGGTCACGGAAGGTGCGGAGCACTCAACTTCACCTCGTTGGCAGAGCTTGGACGCAGTGTACGGCTTACATATGTACTGTATTAATACGTATGTACGTGTACAATGTACACTGTACATGTACAGGTACATGTTCACGTTGTTGGGGAGGTACCTTTTGACCCGCTTGAACTTGATGTTCAACCGAAACCGGTGTATGTACTTGCTGTTTTAGATGGCCACCGACTTAGTAAACTCGCGCCGGGTTTGTTTGAACCACCTCGGTCGTCACTACGTTTGAAGCTATCAAGAAGCACAGACGAAAGCCTAGAAACTGAATGCTGCCATGGCGCTTCATTGTTCTTGTGGTCGTTTTGGTGGGGTTATCATGGCACACAAAACAAGATGAAAGAAAGTATTGATAGCCATAAGCCAAGTCGCTCTGTTGGTACATGTAGTTGAATTTACCCCTAATGCGCGTCGTTCTCGTGATTTACAGTTTCACTCGCGCTTAGTTGTTCCGTTCTTCAAAGACTGCACCCCGTCGCAACTGTACAATGTGGGGTGATACCAGTGGTCTAACTCAAAGCAGGAAAAAAAAGATTCGCGCAATACTCTGCATCGTCCATACTATACGATTATACAGGAGTTTCGATCCCACCTGAGACTCTGGAAATAAATATCCAGAAAACTGATGCATTTGGAAATCAGCCAGACACGGAAAAACGCCCAGATGCCTCAGTGAGACCCTCACAGATCGGAGAGGCCCACATGTACTGTAGTTCATGTAAGCATTGATTGCGCGGTGTACATGTACCGGTGTAATACACCGGTACATGTACACTTTTCGCTAGGACGGACCTCATTCGAGAATCAGCAGGCTACCTGCAAGAAACCAGATGAACCTGTTACCGCAAGATGGAACGCAAATGGCGACTCTGGAGGAGCTTTTCGAGTTTATCGACTGCTGCGTAAGCCCGGGTATATACTCGGATAGTATCAGCGATATGTGCTACGAGCCCATAACCGCATTGCCTATTGAAGTCGAGACCTCACTGTCGACTCAGAGTTCACCTACAGCTATCGATCACACCGCCCACTCCACCACAGCCGCGCCAGCTAAGCCGAAGAGGAGGCGAAAGCGGACGGGCTGGAGCTCCTCGACCGGGCTCCAGCGCCGCAAGCGGGCTGAGATCCAATTCCTCCGAGAGCACGTTCGAGACCTCGAGACATACGCGGCAAAGCTCAAGCAGCATGGACGTCTGGTCCGCGCGAGCGAGAAAGAGCCGTGCGATTGGCAGCAGCTAGCACTAGCGGAATATAAGGAGCGACAGAAGGCTGAGGAGACGAATCGAGAGCTGCGGCGGATCATGCACAATCAGCTCCAAGTCAGCGCCACCCTCAAACTCCCCGCCGAGCGCCACACGCTGCTGTAACGAATCAATACAGACAATTCTCCCAAACTTTGCAACTTCAAACTATTAGTTCATAGAGGGTATAGGTTCGATGAAAGCTATTAAATAAGGCAGGTTGCTACCAATCGTACATGTACCGTACTTCACAGAAAATAAGCTTCTGGGTCTGGCGGACTTGGTGGTAATCTTAACGGTAAAACGTGATGCAAAATCGCAAACCTGCTTTGTTTTTGTTAAGTTTTAGTACTAGAACAACAAGATGATTGGCCAACACAGTTGAAGTGAAGCCAATACAGCTGGTGGGTCTGTTATCTATTCAAGATCCTCGACTGTCTGATTGAGCAGTAGAGTTTTGTTCACCTCGTTCTCTCGTAACAGTCCGAGGTGCTCGTCAAAAAGCCTAGCATCGCTTTGGTGTGGATCGTGTCCCTCGAACATGTACTCTATTTTTCGCTCGGCATTTTGACCCTTGTTCGCCAAAAGCACCGCTTCATCTACCCATTGAATTACTTGTACTCATCATATTTGAGCGTACCACGACGGGGGATTGATTGTTCTATCCGAGCGTTTGCAGCATTAATATCGATGCTTGAGCGTGATAAACACGATAACTATGGAAATGCATGTAGACGAATCCGTGTGTTTGCGCGGGTTGTCTGTGAGCGAGCCTCCTGCGCCTTCACCTACTTAGCATTCGATGCATCTTGCAGGAGAAACTTCCTCATGGCGTCACTTCGAAGAATGAGTGAGGCGTCTGCTCGGTGGTAGGTACTTCGTATATGGCAGACTGCCATTGGCACTGGGGGGTTGAAACTGCTGTCTTTTTGTTAACAAAATGCGCTCAAACAGAAAACTCCCTGAGTTGCCATACTGCGATTTGTGAGTTAAGCTTATTTTCTGTGAGGTACGGGTTCACACATCTTCCTTGCTTCACCTCGTCTGAGATTTTGTCGGGACTTTTAACATTCAAGCCTTGCATGCATCTCCAGCTTCTGTCCGTGTTCACCTCCTAAAACCATTTCAAGCATATTTCAGAGGGTATTGGAAGGTCGTGTGCCAAAGTTTGAGGCAATTGTTTTTAAGTACATGTCACGTGAAACGTTGTGGTGGTAACCAAGGTTACCTAAAATGAGGCCCCGTCATACAAAATGATACTAATATGTATTTAGTTACTTTTGGAACTGAGTACAACACGTGGAAATTCAGTGTCTTGCGGTCATTTTGAGTCCTCGTTTACTATTTATGTGGTGTCTAATAAAGTTTTGAGTTGAAAAAAGTATCTCCGAGGTTAGAAAAAAATGCAAAATATTTGTATTGGGTTGTTATTATCAAAATTAAACAGCGGATCTGATGGTACTTTTGGTTTTCTGTAACTTAGCGCCTAAAACAGGCTCCCTTGCTGTGAAGTATGACGTAAATATCATTTTGTCAGGAATGCAAATTGTCGTTTTCTCGGGTTTTCAGTTATGTACGAAATCTGATGGTCTGACATCAAACGCAATAACACCAAAATGTATATTAGTATCATTTTGTATGGCAGGGCCTCTAATAAAACCGAATTGAGCTAGGGTAGATTATTTAGTTTTGACGGAGTAGCAGTTTACATACCATTTTCGTAGAAGCAAAGGTTTGCAAAAATGCTACGCCGTCGCGGTGGGGGATCACATGCAATGACCCCCCCGCAGTATGTGTTAAAAGGGTTCTACTCGAATAGAAGCCGCCCTCCTCCGAGCTGTCGATCAACTAGTTGGGAACCTCTGTTCGCAGTGCCTGCCTACCGCGCTGCGCAAACAAAGAGGTCTCAGACAAAAATATGAAATCATTTATTTTTCGATTTTGTAACACTCCTCGCCTTCTATCCATCCGTCCCTGGTTCAATTTCGAGAGCCCTAAATCTTGACACCAGAGCTAATAGAGGCGACTCTACGGGACCAATCGGAATCGGGACAAGGGCAAGCCAGGCCGTCCCATGAAGATGAAGGCCATATTGAAATCCAAAATCCATCTCCATCTTGCAGTATAGCAATTTGGCCCAGAAGCCCTCTTCCAGCTAAGGGCTTCACTTCATATACATATATGCTGCATTACAATACATGTTCCTTAATACAGTATACGTACCGACAAATTACTACTACTATTTAATAGTAGTAGTTTCCCAGCTGGCAGGGCACGACGGCAAGTTGCGTTACCTCCAAACGTTTCATGTGCTATCTTCTTCATTTTGACAGTAAATCCCGTTATCATGACTACCCAATACTGTACATGTATTTCAGTCCATCCACCACAAGAATTACTCACGTCTTCGTGACCAAGACTCCCCCACTTCGAACGTAGAATTTTGCACTCAAACCTGACGTCACCCATCCACTTTGCAACTGCATAATCATGGCAAACCCGCAATCATTTGAATTTTAGCCAATCCGGACCCAGCACATCGCACCCCTTCATGTGTCATTTTTCCTCAGTCATGGCGATGTCACTGCTGGAACCTGAAGCCGACGACTGGGCAACGGTGGCGGAAGCGCTCGCGTTGATTGATGCGTACGAGGGCTCATCAAATAGCAGCGACAGTACCGGCACCCCCGTCCCCGAAAATTCAAGTTTCAACGTAGGGGTGAAAGCCACGGACTCCTCGACCAGGAAGCAGCCGAAGCCCCAACGCAAGCGCAAGTCGAGGAATCCCGCGGGGTATTCGACCCAGTTATTGCACCGCAAGAAGGCGGAAATGCAGCAGCTGAGGGTGGAGGCGCTGCTGCTGGAAGCCAAGGTGGAGCAGCTCAGGAGGACCAGGACTGTGGGCGTGGGAGCGTTGGCGGCGCACGCGTCGCAGCTCAAGGAGAAGGCGCAGTTCAGGTGGATGGAGCTGGCTGCGATCGAGTTGCAGAGACGGCAGCAGTCCGAGAGCACTAACCGGAGGCTTCGGGCGCTGTTGGCGAACCAGGCCAAGGTTGACAACGCGTTGAGGGGCGTGGTCATGAAGGAGTCAGTGCTCGAGGTGGGTGGCTGTGGACGTTTTGAGGCGGGAGAAGAGCTAACAGCAGTGCTGGGATCGTGTAGGGGATGGAGTTTCTGTTCGAGAATCCACCGACGTCGCGGAGTGCGTTGGCAACTGTGGATAACAGTTCGGTGATCATGGCGGAGTTGGAGAAGAAAACGTCGGAGATGTACCTCGAATCTAGCGGGCTGTTTGACGGACAATCCAGTGCCTCGACGATTAGGTGCGAGATGAGGCGGCGAGTTGACGAGAAGCTGGGACAAGTGGTGGAAATTATCTCTGGTGCCCCGCTCTCCTGCTCGATAGAAGCAGCGTGCGGATCACTTTGGAAGGAGCTGACAACGATACGCGTTTACGTGGACAAGTCGTACGCTATGTAAGTGTTTTGCTGTTATTCATCGTTGGGCATTTGCTTACTTCACATTTGTTTATTACAGTTGCAAACAAGCAACCCAAATGTCATTAAAAAAAGCTTTGACGAAATTCTACGGGGGGGGTGCTGGTGTGACTCCGATTAATGGTTTGCAGGTCATGAAGAAGTTTGAGGAGACAGACCGCATTGTTTTAACGCAGGCATACAGGATGCTACCTCCGACTGGCGGCCTACATCTTCGTGGCAATACGTGGAACATTTTCTCTCGGTCAGAAACAGATCCGTCTGGAGCATGTCAAGTTCGTGCTTTCGTACAGCTTTACATGGAGATACTGCCAGGGTTTTCAGCCAATCCTAAAGACATCGCGCATTTAAGCGATGTAGCGTTCGAAGCGTGGATCACGAAGATGCGTACTCACATCCAACTTCAGCAAGAGGTAATGATAGAAGCTGCTACCAGTGCTCCGACAGGGGCATCACATCTGCTGCTGAAGCCGACATGTTAAGTCTAGTGAAGGGGTCGGTGATGTCGAATCACAACATGCAATGATATTGTATTTGTTCTTGGATATTTCGAAAATTTTCACATCTGTCTCCCGTTATTATCCAAACCGATGCGAGAGCCGATTTGGCATTTCCTCACTTGAAAAAATCAACACGAGTTAAGGTTGTTATGTGCTGTAGTTTTGCTAGCTGCAACTAGGCTTCGCTACAAATTTTCGAGCTCATGTTCACACGTACAGCGTCGCACTGCAAGGACATTGCTAAATTGTCTGCTAACGTGCACGCGCTCAAGTAGACGAGCGATAAATGGCCTGCTACAATAGTCTCACCGAGTACTACTAGTAGTATGTTTTGTTTTCAGTGAGGTTACATTACAATCATTTAGATTATCTAACGACCAAGTGAATGCCCATCCTCGGGTGCTTGAAATATCATCTGGGGATGCGTCAACTACCTATGGAGGTGCAGGCGGAAGCGCGTGGGTTAAGGCGCACCAATAAGCGAGGCAGGCCTTCCATATCCGGATTGTTGTCCACACAGTGTTCGACGTCCCCTTGGAGGAACCCAAGCACTAATGTCCATCGAGTCGGGAGCTGATGTAGATCTTCTGCAGAGACCTGGATGCTGGTTTTGGTGTCCATGGCCATGTTGGCGAGCCGATCTGCCATTTTGTTATATTAGTGGTAGTCAATTGTGCAGCAGTAAGAAGCTTTTTATTCTTGCAGCAATTCACATTTTTTTCATTCCTCTGATTGGTCAGTACGGTTGTTGCCCAGTTGCATCAAAACGCGTGCCTTTCCGCGTGCAGCAACAAGTAGAAATATTTTGAGCGCGGGAAAACAAGCTGAAGCATACAAGCTACGGCTCGATGGTGGGCAAGCCACGGCCTGTTGGAAGTGGATGCTGCCTACTCACAGTGGGCCGATTAGCAAGCCAGGCCCCTGCGGGCACTCAAGGCATCTGATCCCACGTCGAATTGGACATGGGGCCCAGCGTGAATCAAATTGGACGTGATGTCCGACGTGAAGTTGTACAAGTCCAACAAGAACTAAGTAAATGAACTTACTTTCCCTTTTGCATCTCCGCCCTCAAGTGCTCTCCAAACAACAGGTTATGAGCCCAAGTGGAAGCAGCAACCTCGCGGTCGACGCTAAACAAACGACGACCTTAAGCGACCCGGAGCCTGTGACGGACTCGGCTGACGCGCAGCCGACGCATACTACGGGTGCCGCTCGCGGTAGGAGCGGCAGTGAAGAAGGGAAGGTTTGCTCCTGGGATGGCCGACCTAACGCAGCTCATCAAGGGCCTGCAGGAGAAGGTGAACCTGCTAGAGCGGTCGGTGCACGATCGACAACAGGAGCCCCAAGCCCCGGCAGTGACGCCGGATAGACTCGGACACAGCGTCTATCGGCAGGCGCTCGAGCGGGGCGGCAACCTGGGCTTGCAGCGGCTGCGGCTGGATGAGCTCGGCGGGGGCCAGTTCGGTCATGGTGTACCCACACCCGGCGGTTTCGCCGGAGTGTACACGCCTGCGCCCGTACCGCAGCCCCCGCAGCCACCGATGCCCCAGTACCAGCAATACCGGCCGGACCCTGTGGTTGTGATGGGGCCCGAGAAGGTGCCGAGTGCGAAAGACGCCAAGATCTCCTTCCGCAACTTCGAAGGGAACGAAGTCTACAAGGGCCTGGGTAGCGGCTTCGAGCAGTGGGCATTGCTCTTTATCGAGCAGGTCGAGATGGCCGAGATTGCCTGCGGATACAAGTGGCCAGTGAGGTTTAAGGTGAACAAGTTCGGCCAACACCTGCGCGGCAAGGCTAAACTGTTCTTCCAAAAGCATGGTGGAACACGCAGCTGACGTTGTGGTACGTCCTGGAGCAGATGCACATGTCCTTCCGGCGTCACATCTCGACCCAGCAGGGGATGCGGACCTTTGGCCAGAGGAAGGAACCCTCGAGGTCGTGGAACGATCATTTCTTATATCTTAACGCGCTGATGGCGGCCACGAGAGCGTCACCAGCGTTGGTGCTGGAGAACATCGTTAAGTACGCTGAGCCTGACCTGCATCACGCAATGATGGCGAAGGTCGACATGAACCGTCCGGACCCTCTGCAACAGGCAAATGAGTTGATCGTGTGGGCGCAGATGATGTTCAACGAGGACAAGTTCCCCAAGAGCTTCGGAAAGGGGTTGGTCGGCGCGATGGCCGTCGGCACGGCGTCCGAATCAAAGAAGGACATGCGAAACTGCTTCAAGTGCAATGAGGTCGACCACCTCAAGTTGAACTGCCCGCAGCTCAACACTGCCAGTGATGGGGCAAAGACGGTGGAACCCATCGCTTTCTCGCTGGCTGCTGGCGAGCCGAGCCTGACTGTTGCGCCCGGCAGCTGGATTCTCGATAGTGGCGCCGGCCGCCACCCCACCAACGATTTCGTATTGCTCAGAAATGTGGTCGCTTGCAAAGACAAGGGCAGCTGCGTGATGCCGGACGGCAAACGGATGGATGTCCTCAAGAGAGGCAAGGTAACTCTCCGGGCTGTAGTCGACGGTGTGGCGCGCGACGTAGTTCTGACTGATGTCTACTATGCGCCGAAACTGGTGCAGAACGTCATCTCCTACGGTCACCTGATGGTTCGTGGCTGTGCTTTGAAGGAGCGGGGTGACCAATGGGCGCTGGTGAAAGGCACCGACACGATCTGCTACGTGGACTTGTTGAGTAACGTGCTCGTGGCTTGCGCCGGTGGAGCGGTTACCACTCCTGACCGGATGGACCAGCTCTTGATGAATGTTATGAATGAGGACGAGAGCGCTCCTGGTGTGCAGCGTGATTCGCTTATTGGCTTCCATGCTTGTCTAGGGCATCTGGTCTACGACACCATCGAGCTGATTGCCAAGAATAGCGACTCTGGGATCGAGATCACGGACGGGACGCGCAGCAACTGCGCCGTCTGCGCCCAAGGTAAGCAAACTCAAGCGCGGCAGCCGAGGAAGGACAGCGGCGAGCACGCTCCTAGCCACCAAGTCGGCGCCGGGATCTGCAGCGACCTAAAGGGGCCAATGACCCCACTCGACCGCTTGGGTAACCGGTATCTGGTCTATTTCGTCGACCACAAATCCAACTACTGCCAAGTGTTCCTCGCCAAGAAGAAGGACGAAGCTGCCAAGAAGTTCCGCGACTTCCTGTTCCAGTTCGAGAAGGAGTTTGGATGCTCCGTTCACATCCTTCGCACCGACGGCGGCGGCGAATACCGCAATGTCGACCTGTTCTGCAAGGAAAACGGTATCACAAGAGACGTGGCCGAGGTCAGCAACCAGGCTGCGAACGGTAAGGCGGAGCGCATGCACCGCATAGTGCTTAACATGGTTCTTTGCATGATCTTCGGGTCAGGGCTGCCCCTGAGCTTCTGGGGCGACGAGGCTGAGTACGCGACGTACATCTTGAACCGAAGCCCAACACGCACGAACGAGGGCAAGAAGTCGCCACTCGAGGTGCTAACGGGTCGTCAGCCCCGACTGAGCGACATCGTGGTCTTCGGGTCCAAGTGCACAGCGTTTCGTGATCCTGGTAAGAGCTCCATGGCTAAACGCGCCCAAATGGCTCATGTAATCGGCAGGGACGCCAGCACCAAGGGTTTCAAGGTGTATATCCCTAGTGAGCACAAGGTCATTTCACAAGGCACGTTCAGAACCTCGAGTCGTTGAAGGGCGGCGAAGTGGATCAATGTACCACAGAGACGGTGGTGCCTGCAGCTCCGGATCGTGAATCAGCTTCGCCAGATGAGGCGAGCTCCGTGGAGGCGGAAACAGGACCTAATACGCCACAGCAAGCGATTGCAGTTCGTCGGTCGCATCGCAAGCGGAAAAAGTCACGACGACAAGCCGAGGCAGCCGGCGATGTCGTGGCCGGACAACCGAGATCTCTTGACGTGCTGACAGTAGCTGTGACTGGCACCGAGGTCGAAGGAGCGAGCTGTGCCTCGACGGAGCCGTACCCGAAGAACTACCACCAAGCGCGAAAGAGCGTCGAAAGCGCACAATGGACGGTCGCTGAGCAAGAAGAACTTCGCGCACTGGAAGAAAATGGTACATGGATACTGGTGAAATGTCCAAGCGGAGGCGCGCGCTTACACTCGAAGTGGGTGTACAAAACGAAACGGAACGGAGCCGGAAAAATTGAGAGATACAAGGCGCGTCTCGTTGCCTGGGGCAACGAGCAAGTATTGGGCGTGAACTACCATCTGGTCTTCGCCGCGGTAATGGACATGACGAGCGCGAAGGTGATCTTTGCTCTCGCTCACGTATGGCGGGTACCTGCTAGACAAGGCGACGTTCCCAACGCATACGTCAAGGCCGTCGTTGAACAAGGTGTCGAGATTCTGCTGTTCATTCCCGACGGTATGAAGGTGAGCGCAGATCAGCTCAATGAACTTGGCGTCACTAGTGTGAAGGAGCTCGCGCTGAAACTTGAGCGTAGCTTGTACGGGCTCAAGCAAGCTGGTCGACTATGGCACCTGCATTTACACAAGGCACTGATCCAGCTTGGTTTCACGCAGTGCATGACCGACGCATGTATCTACTACAAGTTTGACAAGGCGGGCGTCACGGTTGTGGGCACCTACGTCGACGACTTATTTGTGACCGGAACGGACGAATCCCGTGTGTCTTTATGGACATGATCATCCTCGACCTCAAGGATCTCGGGCTCGCCAGCACCTTCCTCGGGATGCGAGTGCAGTACAGTGCGGACAGCGGTTACCAATTTGATTTAGAGACGAGTATCGTGGAACTCCTGATGCGATTCGGCCTGGAGCAGGCCAACTCGGTGCTTGCTCCCATCGGGAGTGAAGAGCCAAGTCCGACGGATGTGCTGGAAGTACTACCGCCCTTGGCGTCGAAGGAGCTGGTAGTATTGACACCGACTATCGCTAACTTCCAGTCTCTAGTGGGTAGTCTACTGTGAATCGCAAGGTGCATGCGTCTTGACATTATGTTCGCTGTTCTTTGCGCGACCCGTCGTTCTCACGCACCGACGATGGCTGATTGGAAGCTTGCAAAGAGGATTGCTAGGTACTTGAGTGGCACGCGCAAACTGAAGCTGCTCATGGGCGGAGGTGGTCTGCGCAACCTTCCAGTTCAGGCTCAGTGCTATACCGACGCTGATTTCGCGGGCAACAAGGACGACTTGAAGTCCGTGAGCGCCGCGATTATCCAGCTCAGCGGCATGACGATCGGATGGTTGTGCAAGAAGCAGTCATCCGTGGCGCTCTCTCCTACTGAAGCCGAGTTCGTTGCGGCATCTGTCGGAGGCCAGGAGCTGCTTGGCATACGCGAGCTCATGAACGAGCTCGATGTCGGCGTGGAACTGCCGATGCGGATGCTGATCGACAATCAGGCCGCCATTATGCAGATCGAGAGAGAGTCAAGTTCCGCGAAGGCAAAGCATGTGGGCGTGCGCCTCAAGTTCATGCGCGACTACACTGCCAAGGGGATTGTCGTGCCCAAGTATGTTGCGAGCGGGGCGATGCTGGCTGACCTCATGACGAAGGCTTTGCCCGTGCTACGGATTCGTGAATTACGGAAAGCTGTTGGGCTGGTCGAAGACGAGTGAGCGCGATGGCCTGGGAAGGAGTCTTGGAAGTGGATGCTGCCTACTCACAGTGGGCCGATTAGCAAGCCAGGCCCCTGCGGGCACTCAAGGCATCTGATCCCACGTCGAATTGGACATGGGTCCCAGCGTGAATCAAATTGGACGTGATGTCCGACGTGAAGTTGTACAAGTCCAACAAGAACTAAGTAAATGAACTTCACTTTCCCTTTTGCATCTCCGCCCTCAAGTGCTCTCCAAACAACACGACCACGCGCATCCGAACCAAGCAGCAGTGGCGGAAGCCACACCCACGCTTCATGCAGGTCCGTCAGGTCGCGTGGGGCTACGTCAACCCCTGGTGAAGCACGAAGCTCTATCGTCAGCGACAATGAAGACACACATATGCAGCCTGCGACCACGGAGCTCCTTCTCCCGTGCAGGCAAACGCAGCATCTTGGCAACCTGTATATGACGCTGCTATAAGTTGATGGTATGGAAATTCACTTTGAAAAGGGGAATCTTCGGCTGAGGCAACCTCCCCAAAATATGCAAGCTGCTGCAACTTCAAGTTGGGGTAGTCAATTGACTAATCTTTGATTGGCCGCTTCGAACTTTGCTCGAGAGCTGAAAAATATAAATTCTACTTGTTGCTGCACAATTGACGACCACTATTGTCTGAGATGATGATCCCAGGTGGTCACCATGAGGCGATCCACCATGAGCCAACATTGGGTATAGGTGCCCTGTCCCCAATCACCTTTAGGCCGAAGAGTTGCCGTCTATTCGCATAGCGGAGTCCTACCAGCAGACCTCTATATTCTGTTGCGTTGTTTTTGGTTCTGGATGCGCAAGAGACACTTGCCATCCAGATAATTGTGGCGGTTGGCGTCGTCCCACCCACGGAAGCGATCACCGTTCCCGGGCCCCCTAGCATGGGGTTGCCTCGCCAGCCTCCGACAATAAAAGGGGGTGCGGAGTGCTAGTCAAGGGCCTGAGAATCGGTTGAACCCCGTTCGCTGCTTCTACACCATTGCACGGCGTATTCTCATAACGCGCGCTCAAATTCTCAAAACGCGCACTCAAAATCAAAATTACGCCAGATGTATTACCTTTTTCAAGTTATACCTGTCGAATCCGATTGAAATTTCTACGCACCAACTTGCATGTCCTCATAGCGCAAGGCGCGCTGGTGGTGAGGCAGGGAGTGGCAAACGTGCGATTGCACAGCTCAGGCGTCACGACTTCCGTGAAAAGAGGGTGTGCCGCCAGCTCGAGGAAACCAACTCGGTGCTCCGTAATCATCAATGGTCACCCCGTCAGGAACACGCAGGATGGCGGGGTGCTGGCGTGCCAAAAAGCGCTTTACAGCGCTTTTGTAGACAGAGAACACGTTCTCTATCTATCGGGTTCAGCATGGGCGAGTACGGCCTGAGCTTCAACAGCTCTGCGTCCTTGAACTCCTCCTCCTCGAAGACGCCCTTGGCGCTCGTGTGACATGGCGCATTGCCCAGGACAAGCGCGATCTCGCTCAGCGACATCGACGACCGGATGTGGGGCAGGAAGCGACGGACGAACTCGTTGGCCAGCTCTGCGGTGAAGGAGCCAAACTGCGACTCCTTTTAGGCGAGCCCGATGCTAGAGATAACGGCAATATTTTTACCTTTACTTGCGACTCCCGCCTGTACCGCCTGCTTACCTCTAGCGCTCCATCCGCGGCTACGCGAGCACCAGAGGTTAAAGTTTGTCTCGTCCAGATAGAACACGTTTTTGCCGTTCGCCAGTGCCGCGTAGAACTTCACCACGTATTCGTAGCGCTTTTGCTTGTTGATGGGGCTGTTGCGGTTAACGACATCGCAGTGTAGCTTCTTTAAGGTGAAGCTGCACGCGTCGAGCGCACACCGCACTGTTTTCCGGTTAACAGCCACACCATACTTCTGCTCGACGAGCTCTGCCATCTGCACGAGAGTAAGCTCCGGCGTCTTTAAGAGCTCGTCGAGCTGATAGTTGATGTGCGACGCCGTGAGCTGCTTCGGCGAACCCCCGCGCTGCTTCTGGCGACCACTCCAGTCCACGGTGTCCATTGCGACCTTGATCCAGCCCCACGCCGTGAGTTCGTTCACACCGTACAGCCCCGCAGCAGCCTTCCAGTCCTTGGCCTCCTTGGCGACACGCAAGATGCACGCGCGCACTTCCAGCGAGTGCTCCTTGTAAATTGTTGGTGGCATGGCGCCATTTGCAAACTGAAGCTGCTGGTAGTACGCGCGCAGCGTTTGCGCTAAATTTCTCGGCACCACTAGTACCACAGAGTCCAATCAATAATTACCTAATAAAATGCATAAATACACGTCTATGATATTTGATGGTGCATTTGAATTTGAGTGCGCACTTTGTGAATTTGAGTGCACGTTATGACAATAACGCCGTGTAATGGTGTAGTAGAGCCGTGTAGCTGAGTTTTCCTGCTGATATGCTCGTTGGGGGCGCGCCTTCCTTGTTGGCAATGTGTCTTATCACCAGGTAGGAAGAACGGAGCCACCTATGGATCACTACCCCCGCTGCTTGAGCGGAGGTATCTTCTACACAGTCGCGAAATAAATATCTCCGCCGCCATGTGCTTAACAGTGCTGCCAATTAAATAATAACTCGAAAAATGTATTACCGTATATTAAATTAATCACGCATTTGACGATGTCAATTCATTTTTGAATTCAACATCAATTCTTTTGATCGCAGTTTAACTCGTTATAGCGGGCACTCAACGCGACTGAGGCCCCGCATCCACCAATTCCAACACCAAGGAGCGTTGGATGAGCTGGTGTGTGTGTTAAGACATTCCAACTTTCGTTGTGGAGTCGTTCAAAAAGCGCAAAAGTGACGAACCAGGCGCTGGACATGGACGTACTGTATGGATATGTCCCGCCAACTTCAAGTACGAACGGAGCGAACTATTAGTTTTCCCATACCTACGGAAGGTTATGCACATCACCGTCCTCGAGTCTATTTTAATATCGCGATGTTACTTTACTAACAGCGCATTAAGGTAGACAACACACGTGTCGTCGTCCCGAAGGTCCGTTGTTATTGCAATGCTGACAGCGTCATACAGGTCGGATACCGTTTTGCTCTGACCCGTATGGGTAACCATCTCTACCCTCACGGCTCAGAGATTGCTGCGCGGTGTGAAGCCGCGAATAATTTTGGGGTCATAACCGGGTGCTAACACACAATGAGGCCCGTGTGCGGTCGGCCGTGTAGGAAGCGGAATACCCCCACCACGTGATGAAGCGGTGTGCCCAGGTGCTCACCGTGACAGCCGCTATAGCAAGGAGCTCAGCCCGAAGGTCCGGGACCGCCAGTCCACCTTCACGGCCGGGGAGACCGCATATGTCCGCATCTAGGCATGTCCGTGCCGAGGAGTCGTGATCCGTGAAAGGGCCATGCCATACAAAAGTCTTGATACGTTTCGTGAACGAGGCCACCATCTCCGTGCCTGGTCAGGCATGGCGACCGACATACAGCTGTTTGGGTACGATTATAGCCGTTGCTACCCGGGACAGTTGATCGATGGTTATAGTACGTTGACTGGCGAGCCTAACCCAGGTTAGTAAATGACCCCCCGCCTTCGACCAACTGTGATAGGCTTGCGGGCGAGAACCTGTTCGTATTCCAAGATACATGCATTGCTCCTCGCGGCCCATCAGCCGAATGGACCCATCCTAGTCATCGGGCCGAGTGAACCCATCCGGATGGAGGGCCGTAGCTATGGTCTTTTACCCGGTTGAGAAGCCATCCGAATGCCTTCCCGAAAGCGTCGATGGTCTCCAGCAGTGAAGGGCAATATTGCGTACTCATATTAATGAAGACTGAAGAAACCACAGAATGAATAATTCCATTAGTTTGCGTTATGCCTGACCATGTTGCTTACTTGACCTGGTCACTCTTACACGTCTTCGAGCCGGTCAAGCACATAAACTCTTCCTTGGACTACTTGGTGAACGTCAGAGAGGCTTGATGTTGGATGACATCGGGCCGGGCTATTTTCAGGTGTTCTGACAATAGTTCCATGGAAATAGCCGACGGCAAAACTTTTACCATAGTTTAAGTATGTAGTATAATGTGCCAAGTGAAAAGGAAGTTCCCAGAGTGGCCATTACTTAGGTAGTATACTGAGGCCATGTGAAGTGGAAAGACGCTGCAGGGCCTCGGCAGAACTGATTGGCAATTGTTTTTACTTTTGGTCGCATTGATTAGTTAGAATTGCATATTCAATAATATTGTATAAAAATGCCGGAGAAATATCATAATACAAAATTAATAATGGCATACTTTTTATGGAGTATATCTTTTAGCCTTATTATTTTTTTTACGGATCTCTTATCTCCAGGACTGCTGAGAGCTCCACCGGCCCTCGTAGATAGGCCGCCGTGTCGTCCGCCGCATATCCAACCACCCATAAAGGAGCACTGGCCTCGTGAGTACGTAGCGTAATTCCCATATGCCAAAATGAAGAGCGGTTGGGCTAGAGGGCACCCTTGACGGAGTCCTCGGGTCACCAGGATGGGCTTCAACGAGGCTCCGTTGGCATGGGAACGGACCTTCGTGCCATTGTGTAATTGTGCAATCACGTCAATGAAGTGCTCCGGGTAGCCATGACGCTTTAGCACTGCATACAGAAAATCCCTCCCCAAGGGTTCGTACACTTTCGCTAAGTCAAGCATCAGGACAAGAGCATCCCGATTCGTAGCGGAGGTCACCGCCATCCCGCGAGCTGCCGAAAGGTAGTCGATGGTACCGTGTGTCTGTATCTGTCGTCCAGGGACGAAACCATTTTGGAAGACACTGACTTGCGCGGCGAAGTGTTTCCGCACTTAAGTAGTCAAGAGCCGCGTTAGTATCTTGTACTTCGTGTTCAGCAAAGCCAATGGTCGGTGGTGGAGAGGATTGCTACCGTTCCCGCTTTTTTAAAGCAGACTAGCCGAGCGCCGCCGCTACGCGGCGATGGGTTTATGGTGGGTTCCAAACCGTTCCGCTCGCTGTGCCAGCTCGCTTCACTATAAGACAGACCCACCTCCTCTTCGCTCCGGTGGGCTTTTGTGTTTTGTTATTAATAGTTAGAATATTATCTATGTTGACTTATTCATGCCAAAGTGAAGTTGGTTTACATAGAGCTTTGTATCACTACGTCAGATTGTATACACCTTTTAAGGATTTTGGTATAAAATGTAAACCTATCGATCTTCATAAATGTAGTTATGCTAGATACTACTTGTACACCTTGCATCTATGCATGACTTTCATCCTACGTGATGTATTCCCATTGCTTTATTCGATGCCATTGTTTCAGGTATGCGTCACATATCGCAAGTATCCAGCGTTCTACGCTAATCTACCCGCTATTATGTCTTCTGTATAATGATTGTTGTCGGGTAGCAGACATTTTAAATCATCGTGCCTATCGTGTTTAGCGTATGCGTTCTAATTCGTGTCGCTAACATTTGCACCAAAATGTGTCCTCGTACAGCCGTGTAACAATACGCATGTTATGAGTGCCATAACCGAGTGGGCATGTCCCCGCGCCTCACCCGTCTAGTGTTATTCATCACCACCATCGTATGTTTCCGTCGTCGTATCATTCC